>LRSR01004967.1:0-23771 GCA_001579985.1 Hypsibius dujardini | reverse complement strand
TTTTGGGATTTATTGAAATTTTGATGACGTGACATGATTATGGACGTTCTCCTGTTAAGATTCAAAATATGCAAAGACAGAATTAACATAACAGGACTAACATTTTTTTTGTCAAAGAAATCGACAAATAACATTCTCGAAACATTTCGGTGATGTGTAAAAAATGGGAGTCAATATTTCACGTGAACCCATATAGAACCTCTCACAACTACGACATACGGGTATAGAATGCACTATTAACATCAACTATATACCATTACATGTCTTTTTTATTCGCAGATGTTAAGTCTGTTGGAACACATGTACCACGAGCTGGGACTCGTCCACGAATTCAACATGAACCCCATTACGCTGAAAAGGTGGCTGGTAAGTGGAAATCCAGCCCGCCCTAAAACATTCCAGGCTTCCAGCCATATATATATTCCTGTGCATCTTCCTCTTACATTACACCCCTACAGTATCACATATATAGCCACCACATTCAGTAGCTTGAGGGATTCAAAATTAAGCTTCAAATAATCTAGAAAATGTAAACCTCACATCCCGTGGCTCAGTGGATGATACATAGACAGGGGATTAATTAAATAAAAAGCCGCTGGCTTTTGCAGTGTCTTCAACAGCGGAATTTGTGTTTGTATATGAGTCGTGCCTTATATTTGGTATATTTTGTTGTATGTCTATGGTGGTGTAGGAGATGTGTGACTGCTTCCCATTAAGCCCCGTCATATATTTGTTTTTCCCATTTCCGGATGGATGCTAGCAGGTATAGGGGGATTATAGGAATACTGTCCAGGATCACGGCTCACAATGTTTCGCAGAAAACAGGCTCCATTTGACTGTGCAGTTCTCTTCTATAAAGGGCTCTTTTTTCCGTGACTTACCCGGTGAGCCGGGGTTTAATTACACTTATCGTAAAATGTAGTGGAGGGCTGCACATGTGTATATATACATAGAAAAAGGGTGAAAGGACTCGGAGAAAGGGAGGAAAGGCAGGTGAAAAATGGGTTTCGGGGTTGATAGGGGGTTTGCATGTTTGTATGAGAGTAGAGGTTAGATGATGGATTGAGAACCCGATACAAATACAATGCCGAATAAAAGGGTGGTAGGTAAGACCTCATAAATTCTATGCCCTGCGCTGCCGCTTTGTTCTAATAGATGTATTTGTTCGTTTTGTTAATGCGTGAGGTTATGTAGAGGAACGACGACGGTGTGTGCGTGTCGATGGATGATGATGATTTTCTGGAATATTTGCACCACATACATATAGTGCACATATATACTGAAGGGCCACTTCCGCCCTTCTTGAGATTTGATGAGGTGCGTGATCGAGGCCGCGCGCGGTTCGGCAAAATTCAAGGGCCTCAGTTTGGCATGATTTGTCGCTCAATCACGAAGTAGTATGTGCCGGTTTCCCGGCATGTGGTCCTTGAGGAAATAGTATTTTTAGCCGTACTGACCGATGAGTGTTTGTGTGCCACTGAGCAATGAGATGGGCGATGGACGATTCCGGCATTCGATGACCTTTTTAAAAACCCTAAGCGAGAGATGTTCCAAATTCTCATCGTCTTCAAAGCAGACAAATAGCTGTGGTATAGAATACGGGTTGTAAAAAAATGGCCGATAAAAATAGACAGTGTCTGCTGCCAGTTTTCGGTAACGCTTTCAATTAACAACAATAATTGCAAATAATCCATAAATTCCATCGTGGTAGGTAACTGTTTTCTCCTCATCAAAGGCACACCCAAGTTAATCAAATCGGTTGAAAAAAAGCGTATCTTTTCCACAATGAAGAAGAAAAAAAGATTTATCCTGACACTTTCGTTGCAGCTGTGCATCCAGCACAACTACCGCAATAATCCCTTCCACAACTTCCGGCACTGCTTCTGCGTCACCCAAATGATGTACGGCATGATCCACCTGTGCAACCTGCAGGAGAAGATGTCGCGGTTCAATCTGGGCCTCCTCATCACCGCCTGTATCTGTCACGATTTAGACCATCCCGGCTATAATAATGCGTAAGTTTTACCGGTAGCGGTGCAGATACAGATGAAAGTTCTGTGTGTGTACTCTCCATAACCAAAGGGGCCTCCTACTGCTGACAAACAAAGATAAAAACATTCAGGGAGCCATTTGACTTGTGTAGTTCAACGTGAAATCAGCCATCATTAGTGTGTTAGTACTCAACGGAAATTTGTTGAATGCTTCTTGTACCAAGCACTATTTATCCCACCGTTTGTTTCTTAAGAAACAAATTGGAAAACAAATTGTACACCAAGATTAATATTCAACTAATCAGTTTGGGAGTTTGAGGTGTGAACATATCATGCTTAGCATAAAAAGCAAAACAAATACTTTCGCACCGGTCCTGGTGAATGGATGCATGCTGTACATTTAATTTAATTTAATTCGATCCCAAACGAAGTTGATATACCTTGCGTACTGTATTGCCACGATTTTAAGGGTGGGTTTTTTGCCCTACAAGTAAATTATCGACCCCCCCCGGTCCAGCTTGTGTTCACTGGTTTCAATGCGCTCTTGGCGGGTCGAAATACGACCGTTGATGAACGGAAGCGAATCCGTGACGTCACGTACAGTCTATCAGGGGTGGGCGGGGCTAAACCCATCCTTAAAATCGTGGCAGTACAGTACAAATTCAGCCAGCATTTTTTCGGTTTTTCGGTCACTTATAATCGCAGTGAAATGTTACGCATACCACAACCATTCATATTTTAACCATTTCGACATGACGACACTGTCCTAGATTGTCACTGATTACGGATGTCCTGGATTGCCGACTGCACTAATGTGTACAATTTTCTACACTACTATTTTCACACCAATCTTAAATATTTTAGGCGAGATTACGAGTCCCTGATTTTAATTACACATTGTCAAAACTTAAATTTCTGGCTTTGACATAATGAGTATATTTCGATGCGTTCAAAATATTTACAGTTAAAATTATTAGAGTTCAAATAAGACAATCACTACCCCTTCCCCCGCAGGTCACCATTTGCGGAACCCAACCCACTTCCTGTCTATCTATTTCTGGCTACTCTCGATGACCTCAGAGATCTTGTTGTCCCGAGGCATAGGTCAATTATAGACATACATTCCTACCCCGGCAAATCGTGTAAATTTAAAATGCCAACCTTACCGGCGGTAATAAACAGACACGGGCGTATATATTTATAACTCTGCAATGCCCACGAGCATGTAAATTTAATGAATTATTTTCCTCCTCTCTCCCCTGCTTGTCTTACATGTTTGTTCCTTATTTACTGTACATAGGTATCAAATCAACGCCAAGACGGAACTGGCGATCCGGTATAACGACCAGTCTCCGCTGGAGAACCACCACGCCGCTGTGTGCTTCCAGATCCTCTCACAGCCCGAGTGCAACATCTTCGGCAACGTCAGCGACGTGGACTTTAACCGCGTGCGAGTCGGCATCATCGCGCTGATCCTGGCCACGGATATGGCGCGTCACGCGGAGATCCTGGAGAAGTTCAAGGTGAACGTCGACCACTTTGACTACAAATCCGAGGATCACATCACCGCGGTAAGGGCGGGGCATGTTTCGCACGCACATGTCCAGAGTCGACGTGTGTGATGTGTGTGTCTGTTCGGTTAGGGGAGAGTAACGGTAAAGAAGGCGTACATGAAAATTAAAACACATGTTCATTTATATAACAAGGCTAAGCAGATGTGAATCATGTTTTTGATCCTCAACAAGACAAGATAGAGAATTCATAGAAAAGAATAGTAATAAAAAATAAAATGTAGTATTATAACTTTAGTTGACGAGTCAGAGTTTTCAGTGCAAGTAAAGCCTTTCTGCGAAACGAATTGTGGAACTCTCAGGTCCGGTGTTCTACGAAAATTCCAGATCATTTTTTCCTGACTGCCAAACGAACGGCTGTTCTTGTCTTATTTTTTAGCTGAAGATGATACTAATCAAGTGCTGCGATATCTCGAACGAGGTGCGTCCGATGGCGGAGTCGGAGCCGTGGTTGGACTGCTTGCTGGAGGAGTACTTTAATCAGTCAGACCGTGAGAAAGCCGAAGGTCTTCCCGTTGCCCCCTTCATGGACCGTGAGAAAGTCACCAAACCCACTGCTCAAATTGGCTTCATCAAGTTCGTGCTCGTGCCGCTGTTCGACGCGGTGGCACGACTCTTCCCGCAGATCGACGGCACCATGGTCGAGTCGCTCCGCCAGGCGCAGCATCATTATGAACGGATGAAGCTGGAGGACGACGCAAAGGTGAACTGCTTGTTACGGTTGCAAGAGATTCTAATTTTAGCATAAAATTCATTTTTCACTTTCTCTCGACCACCTAAAAAAAGTGGTGTTTGAATGCGTGCTTGTTATCTGCCTGTATGCATATGTCTGCCTCTATAGTCCGCGACTCTCTATCTCTGTTTGCCGACTGCTTGTCGAACTATCTGCCTGATTGTCTGTCTGTCAGTTAATATGTCTGTCTGTCAGTTGATTTGTCTTTTTCGATCTGCTGATCTGTCTGTTTATTTGTCTGAGCTGTCTGTTTATTTGTCTGAGCTGTCTGTCTCTATCTTTCTGCCTGTCTATCTCTCTATCTGTGAGTTAATCTGACTCTTTCCGTCGGTTTTTCTGTCTGTTTGCCCGTCTGTTCGTCCATCCGATCTCACACCGTATTGTACCTAACCCCACGTTTGTCTGTTAATTTTTCAGAAAGCCCATGCCACTCCGCCCGACAAAAGAGGGTCCATAGTAGCTTGACAAATCTTCCCAAAAGAGCCACTACGCTCGTCCCGAATACCTTCAAGTACCTGCGCACTGTGTAAAGCAACTGGGGACACAAGGACTCTCTGACTCCTTACGGATGTCTGAAGATTCTTATTACGTGTACTTGTCGTCCTGCTCTGACAATAATGTGTCTCAAATTCTTTGGCAATCCGTAGAGATATAAATTGAATACATTTAATGTTTGCCGAAAGCCGTACACGATGCGTGAGTCTGTGCATGACAGCATGATAGTCCAAAGACTTCCCTCAATTTTCAGTACTATTATGGTCGGAAAGTAAATTTCAAAGCTCGAAGTTCCGCGTTCCAGTAGCTTCATTCATGACTGTAAATGTATATATTGGTAGAAGTGGTGTGTATAATGTCTGTCGCTTCTCTTCATACATGCCGGTCTGACTGTCCCTTCACGTCTGCCTTTCTGCCATATATCGGTTTGTCTACCTATTTGTCTGTCTATCCATGTTATCAGCTTTTCTGTCTGTCTTTCTCTAGTCCGCTCAGACAATCGAACAAAAGTATATGATTGCAAAGGTAGTCTAAACTTCGAGTCGGCTGGGTGATTTTCATTTGGATTTTTCTTCCACTCGAAACTGGACTTTCTCGTGCAAAAAACCAGGCCGGATATTGCCACGGCTGTTCAGAACGGGCAAAAGAGACGGTGTAAATTTTTAAGCACTCATGGCTTGAAGTTTGGTCTGCTTCTTCATCCATGAGGCCAGGGTGCCGTGGTTGGGCAGGTACTGGCAGATCACACCGTCCGGCATCAACTGACCGTTGGCGCGCATCTCCTCGTACGTTCCACGCTCAAACTTGGTGAAGCCCCACTTCTTCGAGACGAAAATCTGCAAGGAGAAAACACTCACTTGGAAGAGAGAACCACGAAACTGGAGTAATTAAAATGCAAGGCATTAATTTGAATTAATGTAAATTAAATGATCTGTTCACTTGAAAAACCTCAAACGTTTTCCATCAAACTAAAGTTTAAAAAGAAGCTTTGGGACTCGTTCCAACTGAAATCTACAAGAGCGAGCGACAAAGAGACAAGATAATAAATAAATTTCAGAGTCACGCACACAGCAAATGGGAATAAGAGAAGAAGCTGGGGATGAGTATTACCTTCTGACGACCGGGGTACTTGAACTTGGCGCGACGCAACGACTCAATCACCTCCTTCTTGTGGACATCCTTGGCGCGCACGGACATGATTGGCTGTCCGATATTGACGCGAGCAGCGAGACCCAGCGGTTTGCCATAAGCCTGACGCATTCCAGTTTGCAGCCTGTAAAGGTAATTGGTCCCAACTAATGACCCCACAATAAACACTGGCGCTCGAATAAGCAGATTAATCCATTCTTAAAATGAAATTCCTAATTAAAATCAAACAAGAGCCATTATTAAGAGCAGTCAATCAATCAATCAACTGATCGGTCAAATACGAACAAAATCCTCCAATAAGTTGATTCTAATTTCAACAAATTGACATCATTCCTGTTTACCTATCCGCGCCGGCGCACGACAACATCTTGTTAATCCGCAGCACATGGAAGGGGTGCACCCGCATCCGAATGTGGAAAGAGTCCTTGCCGCAGGTCTTGACCAAGTATTTGTTGCAGCAAATCCGGCCTGCTTCCAACGCCTCCGATGACAACTGCTCCAACTCGTCCGACACTAAGTGGACACACAGCGGAAACTCGTCCACCAGCGCCTTCTTCCTTCCGAGGTCGTAGATCCTGATCTTCGGATCTGCGAACCATAAAACCAATGAGAACAAAAAAGGACAAACAAACTCAGCAAACAAAGTGGTTTGGCTTGATTGAACGATTTAGTGCTGCCTAAACATATTTATAAGATATTTTAGAATTGTTAAAAAAAGCCCTTTATTTTTTAATTTACTTTCATTTCACTTAAACTCTGTAACTTCTTCTTAACTAAATTTTCAGGTTCCTCAGGAAATGTTTTTAGATCAATAGACTTAAGTTTTGTTCGGCTCGTTAAGCGTTTCTAAATCGGCAATTCACTTCATGCAATAAAACAAATCAACCAATCAAGTGAAAGAACTGAACGACTTAACAAGCAAATGCTTTTTTTGCTTGATTGACTGATTGACTTCCAAATCACACGAAACTGCAATTCCTTTCTCCTTCAGCTTATTTACCTGTCAGCCATACTTTCGGATTCTTCAGAGAATATTAAGAACAATAGGCACAAAAATACGTATCGAAAGAAAGTTGGTTCATTCATCAAATGTTAATTGAAAAACAAATTGTCAGGAACATCTCAAATTTTTGCGATCTTCTTACCGGGGACACCGCGACAGAAGCGGGACTTGGGATACGGCTTGTTCTTGCAGTAACGATAGCTGGAAACATCGGGTAATTAGAAAAATAGTCTGCGTGGAGGCGTCGCAGAAGGCTTACCAGCGTGCGGGGCGGCGACCCATTTTGAGCGCTTCAGAAGACTTTCTTAATCAAGCAAATCCTGCGGAGAAAAATAAAAAATTGTCAGATTGGTCCGCGCAGACACGGTTTCCAATGTGGAAATGGATGGGGAATTATAAGTGAGTTTGATATCGGAGGACGTACCGTGGGAAGATGGCGAAAACGACTCAGAAAGACCTTCCGGAAAAGGAATTCTTGCCTTGTGTGAAATGAGTCCGCCGAGCTCGCCACATTTACAGTGAGCGTGCGTTTGTCGGAGTCACGCGGTAGTCCGATGAGTCGAGTCAGAATGATTTGCGGTATTCTCCATGTGATTCGAGTCATCGGTACGAGGTGGCGCTGCTGTCGTCGTTCCTAATTTCCTATTTTCCTGACGTTCTTATTTTCCATGGAGCGGCACCGGACCTTCCGGTCAAGAAAACTCGTATCCCCACTCCCGATTCCGAAATAGATGGGCATACATGTGTATTATTTTTATTTCTTTATTTTTTGACGAATAATATAGGTCGGGATTCGTGCTAGTAATCAGGTGTAACAATTGTGTGTGATGTCGTCAGCCGCGGAATCTGCTCAGTCATTCCATCCTCGTCATGACACTTGTTTACAATTCTGTTCCATCTGTCATTCAGACAAACTTTAAAATTTGACCAACGTAAGTAATAACTGATTTTTGTGTGTGCTTTCGAAGGTATCTGGCGTTGTGTTATAGGAAAGAAGACGGGCTGAAACCGTATCCATGCCTATTTAATCACCTCGATATTTAATTTTTCAGTGAAATTGTCAGCGATTATTTTCACAAGCGAATTGGACAACCTTAAAATCGGAGAATTTTTTTACATTCCGGAGAAAATCCACTGATCATGGCCACGAATGTTGTTGTGGCTGGACTAACCATGGCAGCAGTCGGATTTTCCGGTAAGATCTGCTGTTAAATTTTTTTACTAAATCATAGATCGGGGCAATCAATAAATAAGTCAAGTGTTACTGAAATCAGTTTTAATTCTTAGTCTCTGGACAGTCAAGTGCTGACAATTTTCGCATTTTCAGGCTCTGAAAATCTCACAAGGGAAGCGAACGGTAGTCGACACGCCGATCTTTCTAAATTTTTTTTGCAAATAGTGGACTAAATTAATAGATTTTAGCAAAACATTTCATCTGCAAACGAGCTCTGGTTTGAGCGGGAGAAAATTCGGAAGTTCCCCGATGGCTCCACGGGTTTCCCATTCAATTCAACCGTTGATTGTTTGATTTATGCTCTAGCAAAATTCAATTTAATTTTTTTACCACGCTACCCCACACAAACGTCGTTTTTTGAAAACGTTCGATTCAAAGCTTTTAACACTCTTCCACTCCAAATTCGATTTGAAATCGATTGACATCAGCAGAATCGTTTTTAGATGCCAGAGGGCGGAGTTATGGGCTAGTTTCAATCCAGGCTTCCGAGTGACGTTGCAGAAATGATCCATAGTTCCGCCCCCTGTCATCCAAAAACGATTCTGCTGATGTCAATCGATTTCAAATCGAATTTGGAGTGGAAGAGTGTTTAAATCTTTGAATCGAACGTTTTCAAAAGACGACGTTTGTGTGGGTTAGAGTAGTAAAAAAAATTAAATTGAGTTTTGCTAGAGCATAAATCAAACAATCAACGGTTGACTTGAATAGGGAACCCGCGGAGCCATCGGGGAACTTCCGAATTTTCTCCCGCTCAAACCAGAGCTCGTTTGCAGATGAAATTTTTTGCTAAAATCTATTAATTTAGTCCAATATTTGAACAAAAACATTCAGACAGATCGGCGTGTCAACTACTGTTCGCTTCCCTTGTCAGTCGTGTTTACAAAAGAATGAGCCAGTTAACGAAACAAATCGCGCTTTATATTCTGCTGGATCCATCAATCAATCGATTAATTTGATGGAATAGGACGTTGAAAAAGACCAAAAACAATCCAAATAATTTGACAAAAATTCTTGACCGTAGCAATTTGTGCCCGGAATCCGGTAGGCACTAGAATTTTTAAGGCCTAAAAGGAAAGAAACATTGTCTGTACATGGCTGTCTAGAGACCTATGACGGATTTTAATAGCACCAATTACCGGCATTACGTAGAAAAGTGGCGCTGATAATTTTCGTTCCCACTGCCGGTAAATCGCGTTTGGATATTTGGATATTTGGATATTTACCATTTTGTTAATAATAATTTTGAGCATAACTATTTCGTAATCCTCAAGTATATTTTCGTAACTTATAATAAAAGTATTCCACTTATTTCCTCTGCCCGATTAGTTTGTATTATAATATTGAGGCGCAAAAATGCACGTAGGAACATTTTGCTTCAGGAAGAATTTTGGCGAGATATGGTGGTCCTCTGGTTACTCGGCTGCAGAGCGCCATCCGGATACCGTCGCTGAGTGCCGTGTCCAACGCTCGGTACTACAAGGGCGGCTTCGACGCGAAGATGGATAAACGGGAAGCTAGTCTTATACTTGGAATCAGGTACAACAGTAAAGTTAGCTGTTGGCA
Source organism: Hypsibius dujardini (assembly GCA_001579985.1). Classification (NCBI taxonomy): domain Eukaryota; kingdom Metazoa; phylum Tardigrada; class Eutardigrada; order Parachela; family Hypsibiidae; genus Hypsibius; species Hypsibius dujardini. Next base: position 14,032 of record LRSR01004967.1, on the reverse strand, counting down.
GTCGATTTTCTGTAAATAATATAAAAACGCTTGTTCCTTTAGTCATAAAAGACCCTCTAGCCTGCATATGGTATTTGTAACGTGTGTCTCGTATTGTAGTTTTCTTTCCTCCCTTTAGTCCAGCCTCACCACGATTGAAGATTAGCCAGGCTTACAAAAAGTTGATGGTCATCAATCATCCTGACAGAGGTACGTACTATTATTAACATCTTTGTTGTTTAAGTACGGGATACGGACCGATTTTGGTATGAAATTCGCAAGCTAGTATGAATTGACATTCAATTGGGGTCAGCGTTTTCCCATGCAGGTGGATCGCCGTACCTGGCTGCGAAGGTCAACGAAGCGAAGGACATCCTTGAAGGACGTGGGCGAATGTAATGCAAATTGGATCTCATTGTTTGGATTCGAACTGAAGATGCCGGACGGCAAAAAAATTACCTACAATCTCCGTTTCAATATTTGCCAACCAAGAAATTCGCTTACTTTTAGTACTGTACTACCTCAAGTATTAGCTTTGGTATAGCAGCAAGCAACATTGTGATAGGTTCATGCGAAGAATGGAGAAAATTGTTTTCTGCTTTGGAATAGGTTTACATGTTTAGTGGAGAAGCTGGTGACGGCTTTAAGCAATAAGCATGAAACTACTTATTACTCTGGACGATTTCAAGAGGAGGAACCCAGAATGTTTCCGCCTTATATTTTTTAATAGAGCTATTACTTAGGATGATTTCAAAATTAATTTCATCGGTCAAGATATGACAGCGCTTTTTTTGGCAGAATTTCGGAAACGGCGCGTAGCTCCGCCCCGTGACCGACAGTCAAAAAGATTCTTCTAAGCGCCAAACCATTTGAAATTGATTTTTGAGACGAATATATCAAAATTCGTTAAATTAAACTATTCTGCAAACATGATTTTTACGGTAAAAATTTGGCAAAGTGAAATCTTCCAGTGTTTTTTCCAAACTCGAGATTTTCTGAAAAAATGTTTTCACATCCTGGCCAATAAAATTAATTTTGAAAATCATCCTAATTATAGCTCTATTAAAAACATATAAAGGGGAAACATTCCGGATCCCCCCTGAAAATCGTCCCAAGTTAAATGTAATACTAGTATTTTGCGGGCAAAGTTTGGATAATTTATAAGAAAACTACAATACACGTGCCCAAAATACATCGACGCCAATGGACTGCAGATACGTCGCATATACTATCAATGTTTTGTGCACTGAAGCAACATATTATATTTTGTTAGAAATAATATAATTTTAGTATTAAGACGAGGGTGTGAGCCAGCAAATATTTAAAGCGTGCTTCGTTAATTCTGTTAGTAAACATGTTTTTTTTGTAGAATCATTGAGGCACAAACATCGTCGCGTAAATAAATCTTTGCCCGACACAAAAAATTACCAGTATCAAAGTACTGTACTGTACTGTACCGAGCAGAGGGCTGTCGTCCGGTCAGTCGCGTGAGTCTTTGACGTAGTGTGTTTTTGCCGAGGGTTGAAGTGAACGGAAAGTTCCAATGACCGATTACGCCTTGTCAACAACGCAGGTGAACAATGTGAAAGCAAAAGACATTTACCGCACATACCACGGCAGGAAAATATGTCGACTGATTGTTGTTATAAATGTCAGCTCACTCACTCCGTGAGAACTAACAAATACTTTTAAATATTTTTTACGCTTATTTGCCAAAATAATTCTCCCGTAGGAGTATCACTAAACGTACGAATTATCGAAATTGTAAGTGAACAAATCAATGACACGAAATTTACGCCGAAAAATACTTATTTTGCGATGAAGTTGTGCAATTTTCTAGTAAATGTTTTAGATTTTCGGTAGACATGGAGAAGGAAAGTCAAAAATCTGAAGCGCAGTCGCCGGAGCGGACCGATTGCGGCATCTACGCCGGCGTGGAGAAGTACGCCAAAGAGGACGACCCGAAGGATAACGTGGCCTACGACCCGGCGACCGGTGAGCAGACTGGCGCGGGAGTGCCTCCGACCACGGCGGAGTTGTCGCATCGTTCAAAAACCGACGGACGGGAAACAGTCGGTTATGCACCGAAGAGTAGTCACAATGAGAAGATAGTTAATGAGACAGGAGCTTCGATTGAGCCCGATGAGGTGACGAAACGAGCGGTCGTTCCGGCACCGGCGCCGACGCGGGAACACTTGATTGAGAATTATCCGCATGTGTTTCCAAAGCTGGAACAACAGGCTGCTGCGGATGCGAAGCAGAAGGCAGAGGAGGTAAAGGTATGGTACTTCTATTCTATGTAAACTAAGGTTAACTATATATACTGATCTAACTATACAAGTTTTATATAAATATATCGTAAATGCTTTGCCATGGTCGTTTTTAGAAGTTCGAGTGCTTTTTTCAAGAAGTTCAATATTCTTATAGCATTGTCAACACAGGAAAATAATTAAATAAAACTCGGAATGTTGAGGTTGCCACAGTACTTTATTACGGATTCATTGATTCGACACGCCCACTGCAAAAAGATAAGTTAGTGATAAACATTTTACCGGCAGTTTCTTTCCGACTGGCTGAAGGATTGCGGAATAAGTTGGGAATTTCCAACTTGATAAACGCAACATTGGGTTATTTGCGATGACGTTTGGTCCATACATGTACCTCGTATCATTCGTTTCTTTCAACCTTATAATAAATTCACCTTATCTATGCACATTTTTTTCTTGATTGAAGAAGCTTATACCGGGCTTACTTAATCCAGTTTTAATCATTTCCAAAGATCCGTTCATATTCGAGGACTTGTTTCGCCTTTTGTCTAGGCTTAAGCGTAAAAGCTAACAGTTCCCGGACTTGCCCTAATTCCTGCAATTTTTAATCAAAACGGTTAAGCACTTACGTAGATCTGCTTGAGTGACCGTGGATAACGATTTGCACATACTTGAACCATATTTGTTTTGGGTTTTTTCATATTAGGAAGCAGAGAAGAATAGCTCGGGCAGCAGCTCGGGCTCCGACTCGGACGACGAAGGCAGCCCTACAAATTCTACGCCACCAGTTACTGGTTACACGGCGGCTGGTGACGCGACTGACAAAAAGCATCACAAGAAACAAAATAAATCTCATGACAAAAATCATCATCTCCACCATCAAGAGAAGGACGAGTCGTCCCCCGACGCGGATGGCAAAATCCACCGGGGACCAATTAAAGCCATCGCTCACGTCCTTCATCTGGACCGTCACGACCGCAAGGTAAAAAGGGAAGAAAAGGAGCAGGAAACGAAGGAAATGCGAGAGCGAAGGAGGAATATTAAGACACGAAACGAACGGTTGGAACATGGAGTAAACGAACTGACCCAAACAGAAGAGACTTCGAGGATTGAGGAGGATTCTGAATTGGGAAAGCGGAGCAATGAAGGTGTCTCAGAAGGTGGAGCCGTGAGTGACGCGAGGGCACCGAAGGAGGCGATTCCATTGGAGATTTTGAATCCGGAAGGGTTGGAGCGGAAGGAGAAGGAGGATGCGTTGCTCAAAAGTGGCGGGGACTTTGAAGAACTAGCTTGGCGGAAGGATGAGGGTGTGAAAATACCGGCGGATCGGGTGGATAACTTGATTCAAACAGAAAAGGCGAGAGTGAAAGCCGGTTTGCCGGCCAAGGAGCCGGAAAAAGATTTGAAGATGGCATTCCACACGGCCGACTCGTTCGACCGTTTGGATAAAGTGACACAAGTCGAATGAGTATTATAATGTTTTATTATAACTGGAACTACACTTAAGTCGTGAGTGAACTATGAGATGATTGATTCCTTACCGCTAGGTCGTGCAATTACCCGATTTTTATCCATCGGAAACTCAAATGTTTTCGCTTGACTCGCAGGCGTTCTATTTATTTGTCCATACTTTTTAACAATCTCCACTGATAAAAATATTCTGAACATCTCACAAGGAAATGAAACCACTTTGGACGGCGGATTTCTTTATATCTGTTTGCTGTTACTGGTGCACTATTGCCTGGTCTCTTCGATTCCATCGAGAAAATCGGTAGAAAACTAGAAATACTGTATTAAATAAATAAAAACTGACTAGTGATGGTATATAGGGAGCGCTGTTTATGTTACCGCTTCTGTGAATTAATCATTTATTAAAATGTGTTTGCGTTTATTCAATCGATCAGGCCCTTTAAAATCAAATAATCCATCAATACATGTTTCAGTAACATAGACAGCGCCCTCTATAAATTACCACTTGTCAGTTTTTATTTAATTTAAAATATTAGTTCTGGTTTTCTGCCAATTTTCTCGACGGAATCGAAGAAACCAGGCAACAGTGCATCGGTAATAGCAAACAGATATAAAGGAATTCGCCGCCCAGAATGGTCTCATTTTCTTGTTAGTTACACCACGCAGCTCCATTCCTGGTTAAATTGACCGTCCACCAGCCGAAGTGCCGTATCAATAATCCGGAGCGACCCTCACTGGGCACACCGTTCATTCTCCGGGATGACCGTTCCGTGGGCGACAAAACATTCGTATCGAGTTTGGGCTGTCTCTATTTGAATCGACCGAGAACTTTAACTGTAACACGTGGATTTGCAGAAGGGTCTGGCAGATTCCTAGCCACCCGTTTCCTTGCAAAAAACGAGTTAACTAACCGTGCAAATACGAAATACAGTACAGTATGACACAGCCTGTTGGATTGCGATAGTTAGTTTGTCTTTTTAGTCCAGGAAAAACTGGCGGCTATGAATTAGACTACTTTCCAAAAAGGAAAATATTGGCCGCGCTTTGTTGACTAAACTGTGAAATGGCGGTATTTACAGCTGCTTGCAGGTTACTTGCAAACTTTTGATTTGGTGTGGTTTGACAAACAAGACTACACGTTGTTTGATTGGGGAAAATTTTACCGGCTTATCGATCAATCAAATCGATATACGCATTATGAATTGCCCAGAAATCTTGATTTGTTGTTGTTTTCTTCAGTTGATTCAGTTTGTCACCCGTTTTCAGTTTCCACTGTGCCATATTTCAGTCCTCATTTTCAAATATACTTTCCAAATGAGTACAGTCTATTTCTTTGTGTTTGGGAACGAGATTTTGGCCGGTTTTTGCTTTAAGAAATTAACAATTTGTAACATGTGTAATCTTGCGGCTCACAATATGTTAAATCAAAAGTCTGCAAATAACCTGCACGTAGCTGTAATAGGATTTGACAGTGTAACATCAAAAGGAAGACTACCAATAAAGGTTAGGAAAATCCATTACTTTGAAAATGCAAAAGTAGAGTGTACGTCGGTAGCAGTTCTTTCTTTCATTTGTTAAATACACCATAAAATACAGCAGGAGGCTTTGCCTACCTTTGTGGACTTTTACCTTTGTTCGAATCGCAGCCCAAGAAGATTTGGTAGACTAAATTTTTTGATCTGGAGATTATTATATACTCCATTGCGGGCTAACGTTAGAACGCAGATCGAATCCTGAATCAAAAATATTTCGTCGTTAAAATCTTTCCGATTGGCATCTAGTATTAGTTTGATTGGATGGGACTTTTGTAGTGTGGCCAAATGCGCGATGAATTCATTAAACTTGGACGAGGGAACGCTGCTACTGCAGTAGATTATCCACATTCCTCTTCCAATAGAAGCTGACAAGTCTTCTCCATATGAATCGATAACTTGCTTGATTGCCGCTACCTTGGCAGCAGAAACGGGGTACATTTCGAAAATTGGCATGGCGAGCGAAGCCTCGCTATGCTCTGGATTCGTGACGTTCTCAAAGAAATCATTTGGTGCTTCTTCACTTTCAAGCGCTAGTAGCTCAAGACCATCTAGACCCAAATCTGTTAGATGCGGATTATTATGGAGGTGCGATTTGAGCCAACTGTATTCAGGCGAATGGAGAACTTTCAGCTGCTTGCTGGCCCGATACTGGGTGTCGTGCGCTTCTTCTTTCCCCCGCCATCGCATGTTCAGTCCAAAGAAGCGAAGATCAGGGAGATGTTTCAGAAAGTTTTCCTGCAGCGATTCGATGGTGCTCGACAGAAATGTTATCGCCTTCAGATTTGGCAGCCCGTCAAAGTTGCCATTGAAGAGACGAATTCCGTGACAAAGGCCGAATTTAAGATGGAGAAGATTAGGCAGGGATATTTCTGTGAGTAACACACTATTAAACTCATCTATTCCATAGAACATTAGTTCTATCTTGAAACAGAACGACATTGTTATCGTGCAACCGGCGCGCCATGTGCATCAAGGAACATGAAAAGGCGTTCAAATCAAACAACTGATGGGGCGACGCTGCTGACGTCCACACATTTTTTGGTGCTGCGACCCCGTCGCCCATACCAAACACGTCATACAGTAAGGTGTCCTTCGTACTTCATAACCAACAAATTTCGTGGGTGCACTTTTACGAAAATTGAATAAAAAGTGTTTGTGTCAGTGTATGTCGCATCGCAAGGTAAGGGCAGTCATTGACATTTTTTTCCTCACAATTTGCGTCCTCGAGCCCTAGTCGGTAAAGAGCAAAAAGCGAGAGAGCAGAAGGTACCATCTGCTGTGCATAGTACTAGTACATGATCGAAAAAAAGATTAGGCCACCTCGCCATTATCATTCCGGCACGTGAAAAACTGAGCCGGCCCTTATAAATAAAATATACCAAAGAATAGGTGATAAAAGTGGCACACTGCATTGATTCCAAAAAATGTTTCAAAGAATAAAAATATCCTATAAAATAATGCACATCGTTTCCATCTATCATATCTCCAATTCTGACATACACACCAGGGTCCCTCATCATCCATTTGGAGTTCCCGATCGAGAACATTTTTCGTTTCCAGATCCAACCAAATTTTTACTGAAGCAAACCACACACAAAAAAGGCCCCATTTGTCTACATACAAAAACCACCCGAGGTAAGGAGCTCCGCGGAGATGCGCGTTTGAATGAGGTAGAGCGCGACGTTGACAGCGTCCGTGCTGCCGGAGATGCTGATGTTGCGCTCCTTCTTTCCGTCCTCGCAGGGACTGATTTTGATCACAGCACCGGAGAGGTGGCGAATCTCGTTGATCTTGACTCCGCCGCGACCGATCACACATCCGACCCAGTCGTTGGGGATGGTGATCTCGTGGCTTTGGTGGTGTTGCTGCGGTTGGGCTGTACCGAGCTGCATGCCGCCGCCGTTGCCCATGGACAGTTGGGAGAGGCCGTTGACATTACGCAGCACGGCACCGGATATCATCGGCGAACCCGTTAGGACTGTAACAAATATAATATAAATTTGTTATAATAAAACAAACATCATATCTACATGGATGTTTGTCCACATGAAAGATTTATTATGCCTACGATCATTGAAGACGCCCTGATTAAATACAGAAACAACCACGCTCCGCAATGTGTCATTTCTTAACCGATATTGCCCTGTTTGTACTTGTCCCTCTTCATGAAGATTCTTTATCTGGTCAACGAATGGTAATTTTTTGTTTAAAGAACACATTAAAATAGCCGTAGGGCTCTCTCTGATGTTTGCGGGAACTGTCGTCTGTTTTCTGGACTTGTAATTCATCATTTCGGGTCAGGCTTATAAATGAAGTGTAACTCGGGCCTATATAATCTGAAGTTCGCAATGTATCGGTTGTTACCAGGTAATGAATTACGCTTAAATTTAGAGTACAGTGCATATATGTCTTAGGTATAATTTATCAATTAATTTTTTCAGCCATGATATATATACTACTGTAGTATTATTGTCTGACCAAACTACAGTCAAATTTTAAATCATTATACTGGGATCTTAACTCAATTCCTTGCAAGAACATGGGAGGAAATTTTTTTTGAATACAGTTAAATTACCAAGATATACATAAATTCGCAAAACATATGATACCTTGACTGAGGTTTCAAAAAATGCTAATGATCAGTTCATAAAAAAGTTATGGGTGTTGATATGCCGCTATACTGAATTGAGTTTTGAAACAGCATGAAACCGCTTACTTTCGTCAGATTGTTCACCCTGTGATTTTTTTGCATTGTAAAAACAATTTAAAAAAACTTAAGTCCCTATCTTACCGGAATGCGGTAATCCTTGCAAGGCAGCATGTTGCGCTCCGAGGAGCTGAGCGGCAGCTGCGGCATTGTTGGCTGCATTCTGCTGACTGCTTTGATTGTTCTGTTGTTGCTGTTGCTGCTGCTGTTGCGCCTGCTGCTGCTGCAGCTGTGACAGCTGCTTGCTCAAGTCCGACTGAGTCGTCCCCGGAAGGGAGAACTGACTCTGAAGGATGAAAGGCGATTGTGGCCCACCGGCGGATAAGAGGACCGTCTGCGGCGAGACCGGGATGCCGTTCATCGAGGTCACTGGGCTGCCGGTGAGGAAGCCGTTTGCCGCGATGGCTCCATTGAGGGACGAGGTGCTTTTCGGCCGGTAAGGAATGATTGGTCCCTTTGGAGGCGACTAAAAATACAAAACAGGCATTTTTAAGATAGCAGGCTAAAATCAATTTTAGGAACGTTTTGCGGAAAAAAAGGAAAAAAGGACCAGAAAAGAGAAAATGTCAAAGCATCCGTAACCTGCAGTGGTCGAGATTTCTTAAACGACAGAAATTCGATTTAAATGAAATTGAGATCCCAGTTGTATAAATTATTTGCTGAACATCTTTTTTTGGAATAGCCACACTTGTCTCGAAATATAAACCAACTCTTAGAGGGCAACTATTAAAGGTTTTTTTCGAACACACAGATGGATGGTGTCTCAAATGACTATCTGTGTTAGAAGATAAATCATTTTTAGGACCCTTAATGTTGTATCGTACCTCGCACAACATCTGGCAAACCAGATCGAAACATCGAGTGGTGGACTCAAAAGTCCCGTTCAGAGTGATGGTCCGCTCGGTGGAGTTAGGCAAAACATCACTGGCAACTTGAACGGATGTTCCTGTAATCTGAAATTAAAGAAAAATTTACTTGCGAGCAAGTCTTTTAATTAATTAATTTTAATTAAGGAAGTTTCCGTTTAAAAAAGTGAAAAGAAAGGGCGCCAAGAGCACAATGCATTTTATCATGCATCTACCATCAGCCATTTCCCGAATATAATAACAAATCCCGAAATACAAAAATAATTAATTTAAAAAAATTCAATCTGCGATTTCTTTTTATTATATTTGTGACGTGGAGCATTTTTATAGAACTATATTATCATCAGTTTTTAACTTTACGCCTATCTTCATTTTTCATATTTCATTTCTTTATTTTAATTTCTTGTAAACATGATTCGATGTACGGTTTCTACACGCGACGGTCACAATGCTATTCTTACTGTCCGAAGTTCTTTAATTTTTGCTCCGCCCTTCCCGATAAGGCAACCGCATTGGCTGGCCGGAACCAGCAACCGGATGGTCAACGGTGTCGTCCACGCTGCGTTCGGCTGGAACGGATTTGCGGCCTGTCCATTGGCATCCAAGTCCTTGAAGAAGGCACAAAAATATTATTATGCATGAACACACAGTAGAGACGTGAAAGGGATGCTACAGAGTACAGACATTATCTAGGCTGACAGTCAAACCTCGGCAAACTTGGTGCAAATCATGCGAAAGGCAGCCGAAATGTTCTCGACACTGCCGACCAGCGTGACGATCCGTTCGGGTGAGGAGCCATCGGAGATGTTGATCCTTGCGCCACTCTGCAGGCAACAAAAAGGGGCCAAAAGGGATCAGTCACGGCGGTTCACGCTCTCACCCTTCAACCATTCCGGTGGTCTTAACTGACAATGACAAGAATGTGTCCATCTGATTTATCATGCTCCACTTCGTTTCTCAACTCATCCCATCTCTCAAAATTATCCTCGGTCCTCTACCCAATAATGCGCTCTTTAAAAATATTAACCAAAAGAGACAAAGTGAAAATCTTAATCGGTAACAGCTCCTGAATTAGTGTCTCGGCCTTTTTATAGTAGATAATATTTGACAAATTTTTGTTTAGGATTTGAGCTTGAAGATTCTTAAAGTACAATTCAAGTGCCTATTCGCAAAATTCTCTTCCATTCTAAATTTTAGTAATCTATTTATACGAATGGGCGAAAGATAAGTGAAGGTTGAGACGCACGTAATACGAGCATTTGATTTCACACTTACGTTTATTTTTGGCTTAATAAATCACGCAGGGTGTGCGGATAATTTTGAAAAGTTCTTGCTTTGTCAAGTCTAAATTAATAAATCACTGGCATTTGTAAATAAATTTTAAACGTTCTTGATGCTTTCTATTTTTAGGATTGACCGAGTTCCTTCACAATATATGCTTCAGTCAGGCACTCCTTATTTTTGAAAATAACTATCGATCAATACTCCCAATGGAATCATTTCAATCAGATACCTGCAAGTGATTTAGCGTCAAATAAACACACAAATCATCCCGCAAAACAGGGTCAGCTCAATTCATTCAATTCATTCAAATGTGTTCGGTCTATACTGCGCGTTATCGCGGCGATCTAGGGTACGTGATGACGCTTGGTACAGCGGTGGGCTTACCTCTTCACGGAAGCGTTTCACGTTCTTCCCTTCCTAAGGAAAACAAGCAAATGACGGTTATTCTAACCACACATTCGGTCGGATTTGTCTAGCTGTCTGCATGAGGGCGAGGCTTTGCTTGACTTGTCGTGTTTTTGCACCAACACTTGAAAAGTTTTAAAAAACGCGGGAAAGCAGACATGCTGGCAAACAAAGGGTCTAATAACGAGGATACGCAGGAAGTCAACTTACTTTTCCGATGATACTGCCCACTTCCTGCAAAATAAAATAAATTGGTTAACTTTTTTTACTATTTGCTGCGAGAAAAATTTAAACCTTGAAGATAGAATAATGATTGAGCAGTGAAATTACTCGACTTTAACCGCATTTGGAAATGCTTTAATAAAACACGTGAAGCCTGGATGTCTGAATGTGATTATGACGACTGCCAGGGAATAATGACGAATTACAGTTTTTTCTTCTCTTGGCGCGCGTCACTCGCCAATCTGACAGAGGCGGTATGTTTTCCGTAAGCTCCGTCGTGGTTAGCTGTCACTGCGCGGAAGGGAAGTGTCGCGGGGTAAATTAATAACCTCTCGCGGCCTCCTTCTCCCTCCCTTCCAGTTTTTCCGAGTTCGAACGCGAACGACTATATGACTAGCCGATCATCACGAGTTCAAAGTCTGAAGAGGCTTTTCTAGGAAGCCCAGACATATTTCGCAATACCCGAAATCCTATACATAGATTAGGTTTCTCCTAAACTCTGCGCTGCCACGGATCCCTGCGCACTTAATATTTTCATAGAAAACCGACATGATTCAGATTTGCAATTGTGTGCTTCAAGGGGGACTCAGGAAGTTGCTAATTTGCAGCAAGAGCTCTTGCCGTAATTGGCGGTACTCAATCATTTTTCATATTGCTGTTTGTGTTGTCTATCTGTCTGCCTGTCTGTCGGTCTTTCTGACTGTCTGCTTGTGTGCCTTGAAGGGTCGCATGCAAGAGGGGGACATTTTGTATGAAAGAAGGAAGGAAATTGAGTGATTGAATTGAGGGATGATAGTTTTTTTACTCTCCTTCCAGTGCGGGTCGATATTGCACGTTGACGGATAAGAGGGAAGGGAGCGATGATTTAGCCTAATATTCCGCTGTTAGGTGGGGGGAACGTACATATGGGTGAGAAGGCGAGAGGGTCTATGCAAGAAGGTTTTGAAAGGTTAATGCGATGTAGGATAAAGCTCTCTCGCACTATGCATAAAACTGACTAGCGGGATTGGCGTATGCGCGCGTTTTTATGGACAGGCGTGAAAAGCTCAGTGTGTGTGTGTGTGTGTACTTCCGGTCGCGGCGCAGTCAGCCGGAAGTAACCTCGGGAGAGGGGGTGGTGTTGGACGAGCTAGGGTAAGTCTAGTGGTCGAGTCGACAAGAAGGAATAATGAAGTACTTTTTGTGTTACCTTTTTGTTTATTTTACACTTTTTAGATCTTTTCAAATTGTCACCTAATTTAATAATGTTCATGCTTTGGCACGAAAAGACTTGTAGAACAAGGAATTAAAGTGCTCTGTTGCCGTTCTCTCCAGATTGGTTCGTTCTGTGCTAAAGTGATGGCAATGTAAATTATGTTTGGTAAAAATATTTAAACTCTGGCCTCTTAAATGTAAATATTTTAGTATTTAAAAGAAGTTTCAGCCGTAGTTTTGCCGCTTATTTTCGTGTCAGGATGTTTCACTTTCGAACTGGGCGCTCTATTATAAAAACAAGTTTCTACATCCGATTTTAATAATAACTGAAAAAATGAGAACTGAAAAAATGAGAGCATTTTATTCGTCCATTTCAAATCTTAAATCTTTTGGAAGTTTTACCCAAGCGCTGTCTGCAGTGCAACGATAAGGATAATTTTGGGAGACCTACCTTGCCCAGCATGAGCAGCCGGACCGTCAGGGCCTGGGCATTGGGAACGGGGGAGGGACTCAAGGAATCCTGAGATTCAGTTTCCATCATTTCTCTTTCCCTCTCTTCTTTACACAATAACCCCAAGACTTTCACTTCCTCTTCCGGGTGAGTTCTTTCCTTTCCTCTGGCGATATATCAGACAGGGTCAAATCAGGAAGTCGGTGGTGGCGGATGTGGAGGCAGGGATTGGTTGAAAATAAGTAGGTCTGCTGCAGCAAGGTGGTGGTGGAGGTGGCGGTGGAAGGAAATGGACGGATTGATACAGCAAAATAATATCAAAGGACGGAGAGAAGAAAAGTCGCGAAGGAGGAGGAAAAAAATGCCGGTCGAAACCAAAGAAAAATTAGGAGAAAATAGCAGCGCGGGAAGAAAAGAAAAAGGATGGATTGCGAGAGAGGAAGAAAGAGAGGATTGAATAAACGAATGTACGAGGGTGATCAAAAGCAGGAAAAGAAGACAGTGGTCTGTCTGGGCCTGGCTCTCTATGTGCCTGCTAGTGTAAGAGGATGATTGAGTCAAAATTTTGATATGTGCCTGGCGGGGGATTAATTAGGGTCACCGTCACCCGTATGTTTTATGTTATGTCGTCCGTCTCTCTGGTCTCCGTACGGCAGCGAACCCGGTCCTCTTTTTCGCCCCCGGTTGGATGTATGTGGGGGTGGTAGTGGTGGCGGGATGAGATATGGATATGGAAAGCGGATATGCGATCCCCGGCGCACGCACGAAACGACCGCGCAGCAGGAGTTGGATTGAAGGATGAAGGATGCACACGGGAAAGATATATGAAGAAATTTGGTGCGGTACAAGGATGTGATTTTAAAACATCAGCAGCAGTGGTGGGATGTTGATGATGATTCCCTTGATGAAGAGATGCTTTGGCTTCAGGAGGGTCGAGAGAGAGAGCGCGTAGGAAAACGGCCACGGACGGACGAACCCTCCACCGAACGAAATAGCAGGCGGAAACGCGGGGGCGCGCAACAGGAGAAAACAGGAGAGGAAGAGGAGGAGGATTTACGACAGACGGGAGAGAGATTGTGTATGAGGAGAGAGAGGAGAGGCTGCAGCAGAGGAGAGGAAGAGTCCTAGGAGGGGATGGGTTTGATGGTGATGGTGGTGGTTCACTAGAAAGAAGAAGAAAAAGAGCGGATAAATAAAAATGCAAATTCTTCCTTAGCAGCACACGCGGAAAGGGCAAAGCACTCCCTACGTATACTGTCATCTTTCAGGGGGTACTGCACCCCTTATGTACTGGCCTATCAATGCCAGCGGGTATTTATGTATACCATCCCGGTGTCTTTTGAAATTCGGGATTACCCACCCATACAGACACACAGACACAAGCTGATCGTTGATAAGCCAATTGAGATTGGAGTCCCATCAGTTTCAGCACCACATCATAGCCGAGAGAGAGAGAGAGGGTAGGGTACGAGGGAATTGCGTAATTTTCCAAATCCACAGGTGTTATCATATGGTGTGCTCATATATGTTGCACGTACACACGTCCCAATTGAAATGATAAAAGGGGAGAGAGTAATATGTGGGACATGACACGAGCTTATTATTATTCTTTATATGCAACATCGGCTCTTTTTCATTTATCCAGTTTTATT
>LRSR01004965.1:0-13807 GCA_001579985.1 Hypsibius dujardini | reverse complement strand
ATCAGACTTTTCAATCTCATCACGCAACCCTCTCTGTTTATGCGAAAAAAATGAGTGGCATGTAAGATGTCTAGCCGTTTCTCTACTCGCAGACAAAAAAAGAGCTGATCCCTTGAATGTCTGATGACTTGAAGTATATTGCTGGCTGTGTGGGCTTGATTGCATGACACTAAGAAGCCGGACCGGACCGTAGGGTACCTCGATCATCAGAACCGGGTTATATGCAAAACAAGACTCCTCTTTATGCCTTCTTCTTCTCACCGGGGTAAAATTGCATAATGAATGACAACAATTTTGCAAGCGCTACCATAAACAGTTACGACGGGCATGCTTGAAACCACGATGAGACGACTGTCAGTCTCACCATGCTTGAAACCTACAGTTAAGTCTTTGTGCAAGAGAGCACTGTTTGGATCGCGACTCTGATATATCATTACTAGCGTCCAAGGTGGTCACCGTGAAATTGTAAACAGCGACAAAAGAGGCGACAACGTTTAGATGACTCACCGCCCGACTTCTGCATGCATAAAAAATGCTAATTCCCCCCCCCCTTCCCCCCACACACACTTTTGACCAATCAAGGCGAAATAGTTGTTCGATTCGTCAGCGCTATTTACACCGGGCATGCATGCGCATCGCACTTGTGTGTTTGTTGTTGTGTTCCGGCTTTTCTTCAGGCGATCGAGTCAGACAAACAGACAGACGGACAGACACTGTTTCAGAATTTGGAACTGAAGAACGACCATGATTAGTCACACGAGGTACGCCAAAGTACACGCATTTATGGATTGAACCCCGCCCACTGTAAGCACCTTCGATGTGTGTGTGTGCTTTACTTACCTTTCACATACTTGCGGGCTGCGGTGGCGGAAAGGCATATGTATACACATACTGTACGCACACATCAGAAACGACGGTGGCGCCACAGGCAGGAAGACCCACTCGCTCGTCCTGCCTTATATAGGCATCGCGTGCCGGCGGTCAAAATCCCCTCCCGCCTTTCGTGTTTTGCCGACTTATTCCAGAAACTCCAATGACTCAATTGTCTATGTCCTCCTCCGCTACTCTACTTTGTGTGTCTGTGTGTCCAGTCTCTGTCTATCCGTCCGTCTGTCTCTGTAGGCCAAATGTGCAAAATGCGGGCTTTATCGATTTTTTTCCGTAGCCGTGCGGAAGTACAACATACTCGATCGGATCAATTGAAATCCATCCGTTCACGTTCATAGTCTACCCATAGAGCGCTGCTTCAACCGAAAGCGTAAAGCATTCACAGGGAAGCTGCCGCATTGTAGGCTTTCTTTCAACTTGACTGCCTCCAATTGCAGCTTGAGAGATGTGGCGAGTTGAGATGGGGCAGGTGGTGGTGGTGGTGGTTACTTTCAAGTCGGTCGCGTCGATCGAATCGTATATGTCAAACCGTAGTTTACCTTTCTCTCTACCTGCGGAGAAGAGGTAGAGTATGCATTTCATTCCGTCGTCGTACTGTATATGTACTACTACTACCTGCTTCCGAAAAGAGATTGCACGATGCGGTAGTCGTCGTCTTTAAATCAGATTTGCGAAGCTCTCGTTTTTTTTCGGCCTGTCTTCCACCTGAGTGCCTTTTTGTAGTCTAATCTTACCTCTACCCCCGCTCATTCTCATCCCCCACACACACACTTGCATATATCTCTCTCCGTATCCCCTGTAACACCTCACCTACCCCTAAAGGTCCGTGCGCGCGCTTGTGTCGCGTTCCTCCCTTTTTTCTGCGGACGAGTGTGTCTGCATCTTGATCCCTGAGTGCTTTCATCGTTCATCCTAACCACCGCCGCCCGGCTTCACACTCACTACCTGCACAGAAATGGCCACTCACACGCAAGGCAGCATGCTGGACATCTTGAAGAAGAAGATGCGACAGGCCAAGGAGGAGATGGAGAATGCCCGCGACTCCGCGGAGGAGGCCGAGAAGCGTCACGCTTTGGAGATTAAGCGCCGCGAGGATGTAAGAAGACCGTTTGTGTTTTGTTCAGGGATCATTCGTCGCTAATGGGTGACCATAGACTCGGAAGGGTAAAACAAGGGGCTAAGAACATTAGTACGATTCATTTTTTTCTCTCTCAAAATTATGTGGACAATTCTTATAGGTCCTTCGTTTGAGTCGCAACAGCGTCTTAATCACTGAAACAGCCATTCTATAGATTGATTGATTTATAAAGATTTCCTTAATTCCGCGACGAATACCGGTATCCTTTTCATTCATCCTATATTTTTTAAATGAAATTATTTTGTGGTCTTAATTCAGCTACATGTCCGAATTGAAGTGGTTATCAGAATATATCGCGAGAGAGAGAGAGAGAAAAATTTCTAAGCTCGAGCCGTTGCGCGCACAAAGTGGAAAGCGAGCAGGTGGTTGCTGAAGAGATTTTTCGCCGAGGAGAAGAGATCCGCAAGTTTAGTTTAGTAGAGCCTTTGCTGCTTGTAGTGGAGCTCTGTAGTGTTCTGTGTAAGTGCAAAATGCATGAGGATGATGATGATTCAGTCTGTGATATGCTGCTTGCTTGCTTGCACTGCCTCACCTACGCTCTGGCGTGTCTAATGACCGACCGGACAGCGGATCCGCTCGGCGACCGTTGCAGGTATTTATTAACACACTCTCTCGGTCTCTCCCTCTCTCTCTCTCTCTCGCTCAATCTCGCAACAAAACCAGCACCAGCGCACCCGAGCATTCGACCATTTCTTTGTGCATGTGTGGTGGATGTATGTTGTGACGAGCAGAGTAGAGGCACTTTTTTCCGGCAGCGCCGTTTCGTGTCATCTTCAACAGCTGAACCAGTCTTTGTTCCGAGAAAGTGCTGTAAAAACTCAGTAAGGCTGGACAAAATCAAGATGAGGTTAACGTGAGAAAACCCGCGAACCCCACAGAGGTACGACGAACCCCACAGAGGTACGACGAACCCCACAGAGGTACGAAGGACCCCGCAGAGGTACGACGAACCCCACAGAGGTACGAAGGACCCCGCGGAGGTACGAAGGACCCCGCGGAGGTACGAAGAACCTTAGTCTGGAGTGGCAAAAAAACGGACAATTAAAAACATTGATTGCTTTTTGTACATACACAGCAATGAATTTCTATAGTTTCCTTGATGAGATATGACACATTCAGCAGTTTGAATGATGCACCTTCGCAGCTGCATTCTGAGTTTTGAGACACAATCACTACCGACCCTTCCGGCACAGTCGCCATGTACCCCCACAGTAACATCTGTCGTCGTGTACCCTCAGCAGCAGCAGACTGGTATGGGCGTCGTTTAGTGCTCACCTCACCGGACATTGTAAATCAAGAATGTGTCTACAGTAGAGAGAAAGATGTAGGAAATGTGTGTCTGCTTGCACCCATTATGCCGTGTGTGTCTGTGCCCATCGCAAGCCGGTAAAGAGAGATGTGGGCCAACGGAATCTTCGGTGTCATATTCGCGCCCAATTGCTGCACCCACCGAGGGGGTCTTTATGTATTGTTTGTGTGCCTGCATGTCTACGTCGTTTTTTTTCTCTTCTTTCCACCACCGCCTCTTGCTTTGCTCTCTGACCGAACTTGGCTGGTACGCCGAATATGAATGTCTTGACGTGGGTCGTCTGTGTGTTTTTTTCCTCTGACGTCTTTTTCAGTCAGTTGGCGTGTGAGGGCGAGAGACACAGGGAAGAGAGAGAGGGAATCGAAGAGATCCGCTCTGACGGCACGCTGACGAGCTGAAGAGCGCGATAAAATTACCGCACACGTTTACTCTGCTAAAAATGTGACTTTGCTTGCTTTGCCTTTGCCGTGTGGCGGCGCGGCACACAAGCTACCCCCGGTCGGTCTGTGTAGAGTGGACGAGAGCGATACTGGAGATCGAAGCCAGCTAACGGAGAAGAGGGGAGAAAACGCTTGCTGTTGCGCCTTTCTCAAGTTGTTTTTTGCTAATTTGGGCAGTCGATTTTCCGGCGTGCAGTGCAGGTATAAATGCGTGTTGTGTGTGTGTGTGTGTGTGTGGTAGCTGGTATCTCGCGCGCCAGCCACACACTCCTAAAATGGTGCTACTAAGGGTCAATCAAAACGCAACCAAAAGTCGTGCCATGCGTCGCTCATGAACGAAACGTTTTTTGCTGCTGATTTAAAAAGGTGAAACAGTCTGCCAAAATTGGGTTTTATATCGAATAAAAATATGTAAATTAACAAGTCATTTTGGGCTCTTTTTTATAGCATTTCCAATGTATTTAAACAGTACTCCAGAGGAGAAAAAAATTAACGTCCCCTGGAGGAGCGTTTCGAAATAGTGTTCTGTGGTGTAATTATTGGTTAAGATTTTTTTTTATGAAATATTCTTTGAAGTAGGCATTGATCAAAACTGCTAAGCCTGAACCATAAAGTTGCACAATTTCTCGTTGTTTATCATTTCATTTAATTTCCTTCAACACAACTTTACAGCCGGATGTTTATTAGTGCTTTCGGTCAAGTTGGGCGTGGCTGGTTCGTTCGCACATGACGCTCCGATTTTTCGACAAATAATCTTTGCTTTCGAAAACTTTTTGTACACGTGAAAGATCTGATTTGGGTTGTTTAAACAATTTTCTAATTAGGAGCTGTTTTTTTTCGCCGGTCGTATAACTAATTGAGATAAGCAAGATATCATTCGGAACCAGAAACTGGGCGCACAGACGCAAAAACAGCGCGATGCTGAATCTGCATTTGTCTTTCCGGTTTCGTCGCTATCCTAAACGGTCAAACACGACTCTCTCTCTCTTTCTCTCTCTCGACGACGACGATGACGACGACAACAAAGAACAACGCACCCTCACGCGATATCGTTTTGACCTCTCGCGGAGATTAGGGTCAGGCTGCTATTAATATTATGGTGATTCTATTGAGGCGCTTTTGTTACGGTGTCCAATATTAAGTTACCACTTTCCAGCTATTAGCGGAATATCTCGCCGCCGGCGCTCGATCTCAAGACACTACCGAAAGCTTCCGTCATATTTGTGTGCAGGACTGTCTCTTCAGATTACAAATCAAACTCTAATGGAGTATTAACTCACGGAAAACACATGTTCGAACTGAGAGAAAAAATATCCGCCAGTCAAATCCGATAAAAAAGAGTGTAATAATTTTTTATGACAATTTTGAAGCGTCTGTAGATGCGGAGGGATGAGTGGTGTGTAACACGAGCCAGTGGACGCGATGGAAAAGGCTGAATGGATGAAAGGAATGAATGAGCGAGTGCCCGTAAATGCGTATATCGTGTGTGTGAGGGAGTTTACCGTGACTGACCGACAAGGGTGATTTCGGGTCAGCGTCTGGTGTCTCTCTCTCTCTGTCTTGTCTCAGGGGTGATTTCAGGTCAGCGTCTGGTCTCTCTCTCTCTCTCTCTCTCTGTCTTGTCTCAGGGCTTGACCGCCAGTTATGATTGTTGTGCTTCTTGGAGGTCAATTGGGGACACCGTCTGGTGTGTGTATACGTAATCCCATTAAAAGGACTTATTCAACTAACCCTGGGTGAGCTGTATAAAACAAATTACCTTACATCTAGATTACCTTATAACTAAATATCTTATCCATATTCACTACTTTATATATAAATAATTGTTTCGATTGTCATATAAATTACTTGTAGATCTGCAGATCTTTTAATTTAAATTCAAATTAATTCCGGGTTTGAGATAACATTTTTTCAATTATTTATGGGTTTGTACAACAGATGCAATAAGTTTTTATTTTTCATACGAATTATTTGTAGATGTTTTCTCCCGGTTTGCCTACACTGCTAGCGTCATCATTTTAATAAGAATTCTAGGCCATTTATGCCGGAGGCCCATGACCATGAATGAAAAATCGATCACGATAACATCCGCAGTCGATTCACTTTTTTTTCCATGGTGTAAAATGATTTGTTTAATGGTGCTCTTGAGTACACAGACTGTTAGTGCTGGTACACAGCTTTTGTGTTTGTGTGGTCAGTGAAAACGGAAGCGCGCCACTTTCTTATGATTTTGCGTTGAAGGTCTGCCCACATAGACACTAACCACATAGACACATAGACACATAGACACATAGACACATAGACACATAGACACTAGCCACATAGACACATAGACACTAGCCACATAGACACATAGACACTAGCCACATAGACACATAGACACATAGACACTAGCCACATAGACACATAGACACATAGACACTAACAGGTTTACTGACTATTGTGTTTTTTATTTTTCTCTCCCTCAATAGGCTGAGGCTGAAGTCGCTGCTCTCAATCGTCGCATTCAGTTGCTCGAAGAGGATTTGGAGCGCACAGAGGAGCGATTGAAGTCGGCAACGTCTAAGCTGGAGGAAGCTTGCGCCGCTGCTGATGAATCCGAACGGTGGGTTGTTGTTGTTGTTGCTGTTGCATGTGAGTGTGTGTGTGAGAGGGTACTGGTCCTTCCTTCCGTCCTTCCGTCCTTCCGGGTGGAGGTGTTGGAGGATGTTTACTCAGGCGCAATAACAATGTCTCTGATTACCGCAACTAACACTCTGCCATACTTCACAGCGAGCACTGTTCTATTGATTGATTGAAGTATTCATCAACGCACTTACGGCTAAATGTTTGGTCCAATCGTTTTCGGCATTATACTTCGTGATTGATTAGACGTTTTAAATTCTTTAGTACTGATACAGCTGTTTTTTAGTGTCGTGCCTCACCTTGTGCCCTAATCCTGCATGCCTTATCCGCGCATATATTCCTTTGTCCCTCAGTGCACGAAAATCCCTGGAGAACCGGTCCAACATTGAGGACGACAGAATAACCCACCTGGAAGAGCAGCTTTCACAAGCCCGTGCCTTAGCAGAAGAAGCTGATAGAAAATATGAAGAGGTATACAATGACTGCTAATCTTTGTGCAGAAATAGTGTTTGGCTTAAATGAAAATAAATTCAATTATTAAAAAAATTAAAGTATAAGTAATACTGATTAAAATTACTTATCGAAAGCATGCAACACCCTGCAACCACCCGTCCGATCCCGTTCGATTTCGTCCCATCCCAGACTTGGTTCCTGACATATGAGCATCTGATCCCATTGCCGACAGCTAACTCTAAACTAACCTGCTTGTTCCGTCTCATCAGTGTCCGGAAGTCGTTGGAGAACCGATTCAGCATGGACGATGCGCGTGTTGATCAGCTGGAAGAGCAGCTCAAACAGGCCAGACAAGTGGCCGAAGAGGCTGAGATCAAATACGATGAGGTTCGAGAAATCGAGCGCTGCTTAGCCCACCATTTCAATATTCATAGTTTATTTCACCCCAAAATTTTTTCGCGTACTTCTTAGTATTAGGGCAGGTGCTGGGAAGTGCTTACGCTTATTGCAAGTTTGATGCATGAAAAACAGACGTAAAGTCAATCGGCAGACAATTAAACAGACGGACAGACAGACAGACAGACAGACAGACAGACAAACAGACAGATAGACAGATAGACAGACAGCCAGACAGATAGACAGACAGCCAGACAGATGGACAGATAGACAGACAGACAGACAGACATGCAACATCTGAGAAGGTTAGGACAAGATGCTTGTATGTTGCATGCTGTCGCCAATGGAGTTTTATTCTGGTCTTGCTGGTGACGGTTTTGGGTCTTTTTCTTCTGAAACATGTAGTAATCGCAAAGTGCTCGAGAGCCGCAGCATCGGTGATGAGGACCGTTGTGCCATGTTGGAGAGCCAGTTGGCCGAAGCCAGATTGATGGCTGAGGATGCTGACCGCAAGTACGATGAGGTGGCCCGCAAGTTGGCCATGGTTGAGGCCGATCTGGAGCGCGCTGAGGAGCGTGCCGAAGCCGGTGAATCGTAAGTATATCTGCACAAATCCGTCGCGTTCCATTCTTCGTTCTTCGTTGTCTTGGATCATAGAAGATCTACCCTGGACACCGCACATAACCGCACTTCGGATCCAGAGACACTAACTATCCGATATCGTTGCTCGGGTGTTGCATCCTGCATGGGCTTGTTTAAACGAAACCTAAATGTTTGCCTAAAGCTACCCTAATTAATTAATAACAACAGTTAATTATGTTGAACGTTTGCCTGTTTATGTGGAATGCTTGTTAGTGTTGTCTAACCGCGTCTTTTGTGTTTTAACAAACGAACAGGTTGCACGAAAACTTGTTATGGTTGAGGCCGACCTTGAACGTGCTGAGGAGCGCGCTGAAGCCGGAGAAATGTAAGGCGTCGGTCCATGCCACGGCACGTGTCAAACTAACTCGAATCTGAGTTTTGTGTCGTTCAAGTTTGCACATTTGTCTTTGCTGTGTCCTGCCAGTTAGAGCTCCTTCTAATGCAAATTTGCTTTACGTTTTTTGACGACGTCCAGGAAGATTGTGGAGTTGGAGGAGGAACTCCGAGTCGTCGGTAACAACTTGAAGTCGCTGGAAGTCAGTGAAGAGAAGGTATGGCAATTCAGTGGGTATTTCTAGTCTGAAAGATCGGTTCTTTTTACCTGGAAGTTACCCAATCATATTTTTGTCACTTAGGCACTTCAACGTGAAGACAGCTACGAGGAGCAGATCCGTGTGATGACCACCAGACTTAAGGAGGTAACCATCTGAATACGTCTGTTGGTCCTTTTCACTGTCTTTCTGTCTGTCTGTCTGTCTGCCTGCCTGCTTGCCTGCCTGTCTGTCTGTTTGTCTGTTTGTCTGTTTGTCTGTTTGTCTGTTTGTCTGTCCTGTTTGTCTGTCTGCCTGTCTGTTTGTCTTCATGCCTGTCTGCGTGTTTTTCTGTTTGTTTGTATACATGTTTGTCTGCTTGTCTGCCTCTCTGTCTCTATCTGTGTGTCTTTTTCTCATCTGTCAGTCTGATTGACTGACTTACGATCAGTTTTTTACGCTTCTGTGAAATTTTGAATTAACTGTTCATTATTTCCTAGGCCGAGACTCGTGCTGAATTCGCTGAGCGCTCAGTGCAGAAACTGCAGAAGGAAGTCGATCGTCTGGAAGGTGCGTACTCTTTCCTCCACACAACAGAAATCCCATTCTTACTGGTGATGGGCTTATACTTGAAAACTCTTCTCTTCTATTTCGTCTGGATTCTCGAACTATCTATCCGTGATCGTGATACAGTTATACGACTGTATTTCATTTCTCATTGTGCATGTGAATTTTTAACTTTTCCTCCAAAGACCGGAAACCCCTTTCGGTGTGGCTAAAACTTCGCATGAGCAGTCCTAACCGTGCCAGCTCGAAACCGTCTTAACTCTCGTCCGCGTACGTGTGTTGCGTGTATATGTTGTACGTTTTGTCCACACTTTTAGACGAACTGGTGGCCGAAAAGGAGAAGTGCAAGGCACTCACAGAGGAGATGGAATCCACCCTCCAGGACATCCAGTCGATGTAGACTGGCCTGCATGTTTATATTACTCACTACCATATATATTTGTATGTATTGCGTTTGCGTGTTATGTATATGTTGGTTCGTGCGAATTACGTAACTCACTAATAGCCTTAACCTATCATTACTAACGTGAATGTGACATGTCTTTTTTATGTTCCTCTGCCTGTAATAATCTATCTGATAATCTATCGCAGTCAACTCTCCTGATTGATTGATGATCTGATCGATTCACTCGCAATGAAGTTAATGGATTGATTTTTTGATTGATTTGATTTATTGAATTTTTATTTGATTTTTTTCCCCGCCCTATTTTTATGTAACCGTCGTTCTATCTATCCTCTACAGACGACGTCGTTCACGAGAAGGAACGATACAAGACCATCTCCGACGAACTGGATCAAACTTTCAGCGAACTGTCCGGTTATTGAGCGCGCGCTACTCTTCTTCTTCTGCTATGGCGGCGCAATGCGATCACGACGCGCCTCTCCGCATGTGTTCCATCGTTTTTTTTCGTCATTACACACACACACACACACTTACATATCATGCTGGTTGCGGTCCTGCCTGTATAATCTGTTACCTTACACCTGACCCAACAAAGAACCTTGTTTGTTAAGACCACCCACCAACCACACCAACCATTGAGCGTAAAAGACGTGACCATCACATTGCTGCTGTTTCTTCTTTCTACTTCTAGCTTACTATACCGATATAGTCAGTGGTCGATCCCCAGCGCTGCTTGCTCGCTGTTCATGTTATTATATACGTCGTTCTTCATCGGTTCTCCGTTTTATGACATAGTAGCTACCCTACGTCTCACCAATTTGATAAATAGTGCTTCTTCCATCATTATACTACCCACATTTAGCCGATCTATTTATAACTGCAGTTATTATATTTCGATATGAGTATGGAATTTACCGACTGGCAGTCAAAAACACAAACCCGGTATTTCGTTAATCACGGATAACAATCGTGTCAAAGATCATAGATCACCCCCGAGAGGTCAACCAGTAGAGGCTTCTACTTCGTGCATGATAATGCCAGTTATACTGTAGTACTTCCGGGATGCTCGTACATTAGTGCGCGGATCCATAGATCCAACAAGGGATCAGTTACCAGTGTAACACTCAGACCATGGCCAAAAAAATTTTCACTGTCAAACTAACGTTGTAGTTAAGATCTTCCCTGATTTTTCCCTTTTGAACAAGGCCTTTTCAGCCGACAACAATATTTTCTAAAACCATCATCCGGGGGCAGGCTTTCAGAAAAAAAGTTTAGTCATGGTCTGAATGTTGCATTGATAATAGATCCCTTGTAAGTATACGGTTTGGTCTAATTCTACTGCGTGAAGCTATCGCGCGCCTTCTGTATTTTCATATGACATAGAATAACTATACTTGGGGCTCACCCTTCCTAAAGGAGGGTGAGAACGCTCGAAACACAGATGTACTCTGCACTGACATCTACCACATACATGATGGGTATAGATCCATGGTGCTTGACCCATATGTATGGAGATCAGGGATGTCTGCCGTTTGTAAACAGAAGGTAGTTGTAGTTTGTAGTTAATAGTTGTCTTTAGTGTTTAGTATTTACGCAGTTGTATTTCCTAACTGTAGTTTTTATTTAGTAGTTATGTCATTGTACATTGTAATTGTAGTTTTGTAATTTGTATTGATGCAGTTGGAATTTGAAGTGCTATATTGAATTACAGTCACTTATTTGAGCACTGAAAGATGTAAGGTGGACACCCGCAAGGGCTTACGGTAATCATCATAACAATTCATACGAACGGTGTAGATGTTCTTCCTGCACTTGATTCTGTATACTCCTGTTGCACAGTTGTAAAGCAATGACTTGGGGAATCATCATTTTGACAAGCAATTGCTTATTTCTTATAGACATAATGCTTATTGCTTATTGACATACAGACATAGCCTACATACAGCCTGTCGGTGGCTGTGTCTGCAGTCGTACCATGATACGGCAGAGGACGTCCGTTCCGTCGTTCCGTCGGGGGGGGGCGTCCTCAAATTGGGGATCTTCAATCGGATTGGTCGGTCGTCTATGTGGATCCGTGCGAGACCATGCAGGGAGCTCAGGGAGCGTAGGAAGATATAGCGGCGCGTAGCAAAATGTGTGGACGGTCGTTCGAGACCAGTCGGCTAATTCGATGCAGATTTTAGAGATTAATCTCCCAGAAAATCATAGACCTGATATTTGTCAAAGTTTAATCATAAAATACCATATTTTTTCTCCTCCAGAAATATATTTATCATCGTCTATGCAAATGATTACCGCAAAAATTATCACAATTATTCGTCGAAATGCACACTCTTTTGCTTGAGCAGTTCTCTCCGTGCTGCCTCAAAGGGCGTAAGATCAAAAGTGCTGATTACGCCAGTCCTCTTGCCCCTTTCCTGTCAACTTGCCTTGAACTATGTCTTGGACGAGACCGGGGATGTCGTAGTGAAAGTGGACGGTGACGGGTCTCCGGATATTTTCCAGTTCATCAGGACACATCCCCCCCCCCCGGGCCTGCTGGTCAGTTTTAACGATTTCCGTCAGTCGCAACTACATGTGTCCATTCGAATGAAACCTTCGCCAAAGAGCTTTGCCTTCGTGTAGTCAAATAAGTTCCCTCGGGATTTTCAATGTTTTTCGATGTTTTTCAATGTTTTTCGTTAATTCCACCATAGTCAAATTTAACATCGGCATTCCGTATCACTGAAACCGGCCGTGCTTCTAACAACTTGTTGCTGCTGCTGCTGCAGTGTAAATGGCGCCAACCAATCGGTGCAGGCTCTGTCGATCCACCTTTGAGCGGTAAGGCCTTGTTTATTCTGATTCAGTTTTCTTTTTAGTACTGGAGCTGAGTCTGGATCTAGCCCTACCTGTGTACAAGTTTAAAACTCATTAAGACATTTTTCAAGCAGACGCTTTGTGCTCACAGCGAAAGACAAAAATTTGGCGAAATTAGCTGAAATTGGCTGAGTGAGTGAGTGGCATTTTCAAATCTCAAACATCAGTGGCGCGCCGAGGGGGGGGGGTGTTTGTTGATAAAAAACCCCTCGAAAGTAAAAAAAGTGCCCCAAGGGTCCCCCATCAGAGAAAAACATCATGATTGAGAATTGTCATGCAATACTCCCGCCTTACGTTCTATCGGAAATATTTCGGATATAATAAAAAACACCCCCTTAAACCAAAGCTCGGCGCGCCACTGTCAAACATCGCCACGTTATTATAGCAAAAAAACCTGGGCCATTCTGCCCGACACCTGTTGCGAACGCTATTATCGATCCATCGTCAAACATTTTCCTTCCGTAATTGGGAATCGATTTAGGATCAACAACACTTCCCCTTTTGCTATTGCGAATGACTTTCATAATTATATTAAAGTAATTCAGGAATACTATTTATGTCGATAAGAAACTAATAAGGTTACGGTAAAAGTCTCTTTTACCAAAGACAAGTGACCCATCTGACTATTGTTCGCTACCTTACCTGGCAGATGCTGATTAGTTCGTCAAAATAAATAAAAACCCAGAAAATTGTGTTTGGAATTCTCTGGCTCTCTCCGGTTGTTCCTGTTACGTCATTGTGATCTACGGCACGGCAGAGTACTCTGCCGATCATCGCTGCAGTAAACATCCCACAATGCGTGTGCATTGGTGGTGCGTGCGCATTGGTGGTACATGTGCATTAGTGGTGCGTGTGCATTGGTGGTGCGTGCGCATTGGTGGTGCATGTGCATTGGTGGTGCGTGCGCATTATTGGTGCGTGCGCATTGGTGGTGCGAGTGCATTGGTGTTGCGTGTGCATTGGTGGTGCGTGCGCATTGGTGGGGCGTGCGCAACACTTGCAACTAGAATGCGCAGTAGCAACCCACCGTTCAATTAGACACAAGAAGAGGTTTCTCTCATTTCTTTTCATCAACTTTCTAAACCGCACTGCCGCATCGGTCACCCTCTATAGGAGATAGGTTTCAATTTAAAAAAAATATCGATGACATTTTTAGAGGAAAAATACGATTTCCAAAGCGAGTGTAGGGAAAGACTTTAACTAGGAACTACTAGGACAAGGGAATACATACAGACGAGTTCAATATTTTACAGTTTGGTGGGGAATTTTTTGCAGCTTATTAAAATTGTAATTGTTTTTTTCTCTCCCAGCTATGACGACTGCAAGCGGCACATCAAGGAGGTGCACAACAACGAAAATCGCGGCTTCTGTTTTTATTGCGGCAAGCCCAGTTTGCGGTAAGTCAGCCAACTCGAGGCAGCTCGCTAAAATATTTTTATAAAGCGTGTTATATGACACGTGATAAATCAGTTACACAATATAATGTATTGTTAGCTGAACTATCACTTTCTCATCTATTAAAGCAATTCAGTTTAAAGGTACGCGATAAATTGGTTG
>LRSR01004964.1:0-18668 GCA_001579985.1 Hypsibius dujardini | reverse complement strand
GCACTACTGTATGTATATATCGGTCAAGCCATTTTTTGATTATAATTCGAAGCTTCACACATGAATACTCTCAAACCAAAGGTCGTACAGTTGCCACTGTTGACTGTTTTTCTTCACCGTCCTACTTTAGTTCAGTCTTTTCCCTTACCAATATTTGATAAATACGCCCCCTCGCCTTAGTTTGTAGCCTACGCTTGGCAAGCATGCTGGAGGGAGTGACAAAAAATTTAGCCTCCTTCTTTTCGGAGCGAGGGAGCAAAGTAATTTTTTTATGGGAACACTTAATGACCAATATGCAGGCGCTAGGGCACAATAAAGCCGCTAATAGCATAAAACG
Source organism: Hypsibius dujardini (assembly GCA_001579985.1). Classification (NCBI taxonomy): domain Eukaryota; kingdom Metazoa; phylum Tardigrada; class Eutardigrada; order Parachela; family Hypsibiidae; genus Hypsibius; species Hypsibius dujardini. Next base: position 18,331 of record LRSR01004964.1, on the reverse strand, counting down.
TAACCAAAACAATACAAAACAAATTAGCGTTTGATTTCAGAACGCTACAGATCTCATCAAGACCGTGAGAAAATTGATGAGTGCCAAAAAAGTCGTTTCGGATAGCGGGGGGGGGGGGGGGGGGGCAACGGCCCGGTCGGCCTAATAGTCAATCCGCCACTGGACTCAATCTCTACTGGACTTTCTGTCAGTATAACTTTTCTGATTGTTCTTATGACCTGAACCATACTGCCGGGGATTTATGTACCATGCAAACTGTCCTTTGGTGTTATTTGAACGGGTGGATGTTGCCCTGAATCGCATAGGAGGCCGCAGAGTTCTACCTGACTTTCCTCTTCGAGGACGCCAATCTCGCAGGGCGAGAGAGGGAGGATGCGATAGGAAGAGTGCACGGTCGTGAAAGGGATAAAATTTCCCTGTACCAACACAAAGGCAATCTACTCTCTCACGTTACACTGAGTATCTTCATTTATAATTTATCATCGAACGCGTCCTTACCAATTTTCAAGTGAACAAGTGACGGATGACAATAATTTACAGTAGGCCCACTTCTGGGTTTGATCTGAAGGCTCTTAAGGGGCCTCGGAGACTTCGAGCCTGTTGAAGCCTTGCTACTCGATCGGACGGCGATTTGTAGATGTTCCAGACGATGGTTGCTGCAGATTATGACCCGCCATGCGATGTCGTAGGAAGCTGGGCAGTAGCTCTGCGAACTGCTTGCGATAATCGCTGTTCAGTGTTAGAAAGGTCACCTGTAAGACAAAACGAAAAAAAAAACCAGATGATGGCAGACATAGAATCACAAGTACACATGTCTCAATATTAGAAGTCTGTTCGGGAGATTTGAGCGTAACGTTAGCTCATTTTAAAATCCTGTTGACATCATGCTAAGGTGTGCGGTATAACTCTGTGCTCCCTGGAAATTACGTGTAATGAACTCGATCGCCAGTTGAGTCGTTCACATACTTTTCTATTTTCATCTAAGTCAGAGGCCCGATGGAGTTTTTGCGGGGAGGGAGGCAGGTTTTTAGGGGGCAGTTTTGCTTCAGACCAAACAATGTTGGGGAATTTTTTTTAATTCAAAAATTCAAAAAATAAACGCCTTCCTCAGGGTGACATCTTAAAAGTGGGCAAACATGACATTTTCTGGTGAAAAAAAACAACCCCCCCCCCACCCGCAATCCACTCTATTTAATAAAAAATAAAAGTGCCCTCTTCAAACCCTCCAATGGCAGCCCCCATTGCCCTCTTACCTTTTCCGCTTCTGATCTACGTGAAATTCGTATTCGCTTTTTCATTGTTCCTGGTGCTTCGCAAAGAAATTTGTTTTTGGAGGCCACTTTCTGCGGTTGGGTGAGTATGGCTTTAGCTTTGATGGGTTTTAAATTGCTGAATTCTACGGGAGGTTAACTGTTAATCTTGAGATAAGCTCATATATGATATGGGCCCACCCACAAATGCCAAGAAGCATACCGGTGCGCAAGAGCACTGAAGCAACATACAGCAGACAGCCCACAGCGAGAGCAGCGGATACCGTAATGTCATACCCGTAGCCGCAAACAGAAACTGCGGCAGCTGGCAGACAAAGTTGACGAGGAAAGACGTGATCAGCATCCGAGACATTCTTGCCTGTTTCCGCGACATCCCAGACTGCGAGGGTACACGTGGCCCCATTCGATCAGCGTTGTTTGCGCGCGCCGCATGTGGGGGCGGATGTACCTGCTGTCGTCCTGTCACGTGACTCAGTGCAAACTTTACGGAGATAAGCACGCTCGAGGCGGTCGCGATGGCCAAGGGACAGTAGACATTAAAAAACAGCCAGGAAACGGCGATGGCACTTCCTGCAACCAGTGTTGTGTAAAATAAGGGTTTTGAATTTAAGCAAAATAAAACAAATGTTAATCTGTCAGGCGAATAAAAAAAAATATTCTTATTATTTTAAAATCAGCGGACCAATTTGAACCAAAAACATTATTTAAATAAACCGTTACGTTTTATTTAACAAAAATCTTCATTTTAAACAAAAAAAATTCCAATGATACTGATCAACAATGTGCAGGAATAAATGTAATTATTAATACAACGTATTTCAAGTCGTCGTAAAATATGAAGGTGATAAAAAATTAATTGTCCAAACAATCGGCTGTTTTGAGCCAAAACAAGAAAATGCGAGTAAAACAATCACACCATCAACCGCGGGTAGGTACTAACGTTCTCTCTATACACAATCAGCCAATCCGCTCGACTTCGCTAGTCTACTTTATTTTGCAGAAAAAATAGAAAATCAAGACTGGCATATAGGCTCAAAATAACGAGTGGCTATTTTTCTTCACAATAATTTGCGTATGTGACAAGGGAATTTATAAATAAATGATAATAACTCGCTAATTGATTTAAAAAAAAATATCTTAAGTGCGATTACAGACTTTAAATAAATTAAAATAGAGATAAAAGCCCTTTTTGACTATTTTAAATAAAGTTTTAAATATATTAAAACACCATTACCTGGAACATAGAAGCAGTTGCCGACCGGGCCCATCTTGAAGCTGGCATGGTAATTGAACACCGGCGGCAGGGTCAGCGACAGCGTCAGCAGCCAGCCCAATGTCAAGCTACAACCGTGAACGAGAGGACGGTCGAAAAGTCGGTATTTGACCGGGAAAAAGACGCCCATGATGCGGTTGCACGCCAGCAACGCCTCAGTCCAGCCGACGAGAAACACACAGGACATTATGATGAGGTGCTGAAATCGGCAAAACTCACAGTCTAGCTCGGTGATGCGTGGGAGATGTGTTACGGCTGTAATACGTGCGATTGCGAAGGGTTGGAGGACCGCAAAGTAGGCGACATGGCAGGCTAAAAGATGACTGACAAGGATGCCGGCACCTCGGTGAAGTGGTGGTGATCTCAGGATTATGATGATAAGTACTAGGTTGGTTGAGCCGCCGAAAAGGCAGAAAGTACCTGCGATGTATTGCCAGATGATGACTTGAATTTCCGGTGGTTGTGGGATTGTGATTGAGATAGTTGCGTTTTTAGGAACGATGCAATAGGATATGGTCGGTAATGACAAACTCATTGCATTTGTAATATTTGCCATGTTCTGGGATTCCGGTAGAACAACGTTGTTGTGTAATGTTTCGACTGATAATTGCAATATTAAGAACACCTTTATCCCCATGCCCACCCCCCCATGATAGGATGGTGACGTTTCTGGCTTCCTTTTGACATTACTCTGACTTACCAACCAGCCATCACTCTCTCTACTTCCATGGAGGGTAGAGGGAAGACTGATTTACACGCCGTCGACATTTTTCCTTTAGTTTAAATCCTAATCACTTCTCAGGTCACGTTGACCCGAGCTGCTGACTTACCACTAATAGCCACAGGCGGCCTAAATTTACCGCAGCAGTCAGTGGGTTAGAGGCAACACACGGCCTGATGGTTACATAACTAGTATACGCTAGCGGTGAATTATACATTTTCATCCGAACAGGGATGTTTCGCTTTGTTCAAAATTGTTCATGTACCCTACGGATTACCGATCTGAAACCTGTGTTGTGCAAACCATCATTGACTATCCAGCAATCCGGTTGACTTACCGCCTCCCTCCCCGCTCCGTTTGGGGGGGGGGGCAAAAATGATCTGCCCACCGAAAACCCGAAAATTGTTTGACTTAGGCCATAAATCCTCCTCCCCTTCCCCTTTCTCCTTTTGGCAATATTTAGTTTTACGAGTGCTGGCCAAAGTCCATTTGAGTGATTATTACAAACTTGATAATTTTGGAAAGCCTAGGGTCTATGTAACGCAAAATAGCCTTGACGTGGGTGGCTGTCTTTTAAAGTGTAAGGCCCATTGGTGGTGATCACCGGGTCGAGCGTGCTGATTGCGTCGAGGTTTGCCGTAGTGTAAGGTTCTTTAGCATAAGCCGTTCGGTTTTGTCTACTTAATTTGTTTGTGTAACTTCCATGCACGTACATACGTATTAGAGAAGGCTGAAAGAGTGTAACGCTTTATTTAAAGCCTTAAAGAAACGCCCTTTATGGATTTATTCTCAAGTTTTTTTCCTCTTTCTTTCTTGGATCAGCACTAAAAGCCATGTGAATACGGCAGAGGACGTGAAATGAGGCATCATATATTCACTCCGTCTTGATCAATAAAACTCCAAATAATCTAGGATTGTTCCCTCTCGTTTTGTCTCGCGTGTCCATGACCTTGGGTCAAACACACCCCACCATGTAGGAAATCTTACAGTAGGTCGTCTGGCCGGACGACGGCAGGTCCGTCTAGGCGTTCCTGACGACTTGACGGGGGCAGACCTAGTATGTCGCCTCGCAGTCGGCGATGCCACAGAGACTGGCGAGAATGTCGCGGATGCTGGTCGCGTGCTTCTTCGTCAATCTCGTGTCAGCTGCCGCTGTTCCTCCACTCGGTGACGAGTATAATGTCACGGTATCTGCTGATCGTGATATGGACTGCCTACGGGACGATGCTGCCAAACTCCATTGCACCCTTAAGCGTTTGTGCACGCGTGTATACGTGTGACCGCTACTAGGGTTAATCAATGGAATTGGTTTCTATATAGGTGATCTTTCTCACGCTGAATGGCAATTATTGAAAGCAGTTTATGGCAGCATGGCGTCGTGTGAAGGGTCGAACCGTCCCTGCGAGTAGCCACCATCAACCACTGTTGCGGACGTTCATAAATACCCGCACGCTTGGGCCATGAGTATGAAATATAATTTTAGTTATTAAACTTATAGGCATCCATTTTTTCCGCTCTGAGTTTACTTCGCGTTGTCGTATCAATAAATATTGAAATAGTGGAAAATAGTTGAAATAGTCTTGACGGAAGATACTGTGTACAATATGAAGAAGAAGAAATACCGCTTGAGTGGTAAAAATGGTGCACCACATTGTCATTCGTAAAGGGAGAGTTCACCTGACTTAAAGGACATCCGCACATAGCCAAACCCTTGACCCGTTGTGAGAATGTCAAGCAGCCCATTAACTTTCTGGTAATCAGGTATTTTTCCTCTCTATATACACAAAGATCCGCTTTGCTTTTCCCTTTTTTCCAATTCTGTGGCTCAGTTGTTTTGGTACACAGTTTGTACCGGGTCTAGCAAAATATTGTAGTAAAATATGACTTTAGCGACAGTATTCAGATTTTGTTAATGTTGACCATTTCTGCCCAATACAACTTTGAGATTGGCATCAGCCGAATTTTAATCGGAGGTCAGGGGGCCACCGAGCGAGGGCTCGCTCGCTCAATCACGCTCGGCGCTCTATCACTCATGAAAATTTGAGTCAATGATGGCTATTTAAAACCTATCGCCAGTGGCGCCATTCAAAACCTATCAAAACCCATACAAAAATCCATCTACAGATGTTGTCATTGAAACCCATCCCATTTGCGGCAGCTCGCTTCGGTCACTCGCGCTCAGGTCAGTGGTCAGGCTCACAGTCGTTTTGGCCAACCGATGCTTAATTGACAGGATAACGGTATCAACATTGTCATAAAATACTGTATGGGTCAAAAACATTCAAAATTATTGTCATCTTTGTATTGTGGCTAAACGACCAATCAAGATGCTGTAGCTCCGCCGATGCGAATCGACTCAGAATAAAGAAATGGTAAATATTCCTAAAATTTGAATACTGTTGCTAAACTAGGACGTAACCAACATTGCTAGATTAGGGAAGCTGTCGAATGAAACTTCACACGAAGAATAGCAAACATTGGACAGTTTCCCTGATAAGCAATTCAACCCAGTAATTTGTTGGTAACGGTCTTTGTGTCGGTTTGCTCTTTTTGGTTTTTTTGCTCCCTTCATGATTTCCCAAAAACGTTCTAAATAAAGTTGATTAACGCCATCTATTGAGATCCGTATATAAATATATCAAAGCAAAAAATTGCCAGTGGCGGATTGAAATTGGAAAACGAAGTTTGCTCACCCCTTGGTAAGAAAACTATTTAACATGCCAGCAGCGTCCAAAATTACTCCCTTGAGGCTGGGGGTACGGAATGTAATCTTGGGCGCAGCGGGTGCAACGACGAGGTTTTGCCCAACGGTCACTCCGCCACTTTTTAATGTGAATCGTAAACAACTATTTGGACACTTCTGTTCAAAGAGTAATGCGCGTTAATACCGTGTTTAGCGAGCTCGACCCATTCATTTCGGTTTAATGGCTGTACACATATGCCAGACATTCGAGGTCTCAGGGTCTCCAAGCCTCGAAAAGCCTTTATTGCTTCGGCTGTATCAATCCATTGCCCCCCCCCGGTTTTGTACTTTAATATTCAGATCTAGTCCGCAATGCGCTCATCCCCCTGGTTATGTCGGGCAATCGGTCTCCAACCTCCTGAGATCCTTTTTACCAAATTTTTAGACAATCATCGTAATGTCTTGACGTAGGTTGCACAATGCATTTGCAAATCGAAAGATACTGGTTCCAAGTATTGCCGTCATGCGAGGTCGTGAAGTGGGACATGATTAAAGGTCAACCCTATAGATCCTGTCGGGAGCAATAGTCGTTTCGAATAAAAATAACCTTGTGAAATGGTTGCTTCGAGCTCAGAGTCCTTTTTCCTATAAGAAGGTAATTCATTTCAAGTGCACGCACTATAGTGTTGTAACGTCGTGCTCATTGTGGCGCCCACTGGCGATTTAATTTGACTATTATACGCGGTACTAAGTCAGCAGAAAAGAGAAAATGCCCCAGGACACGCAACGCCAGCTTTCTCAAATCTTGTTGATGTCGAAGGAGGATGACTGCGAGGACTGCTGGCTTTGCCACAGTATAGGGCAACGCTATACGGAGAATAGGTCGTCCGTTGGACGGATAAAAGAAGCGCGTTTTTGCCAAGTGAAAGGATCAGTTTAACAACACCCTCAACAGTTCCTTCCCGAATTCCGGCTCTTCTAAAATATGGTCAACTTAACAAACGGTACGCGTTTGCTACCAGAAGTCGTATCATATTGCCTCGCACCCACAAACCTAACCCAATTTTTAACAAATCCATCACCACCCGATCTTCAAGTGGTCATTTGGGAGTACATCAGCGGTGCGTTCTGCCTATTCGGCGGCTCAGCCAACCTCATTCTCCTCATCCTCATACAAAGGTCACAAGCGCTACGTCGCGGTGCTGGCATTTTAGTCGCCCATCTCCTTGCCTGTCATGTCGCGTACTTTGCAGTCATCCTGCCGCTGATAATTGCGCGTGTCAGAAACGTAACAACCCTTCCACGCATCACTGAGCGGGACTGTGAAGTTTGTCGTTTGCAGCACTTCATCACCATGACCTGTGGGTTTGTCATCGGATGGACGGACGCGCTGTTGGCCTTGAATCGTATTGTGGGGGTCATGTTTCCGGTGAAGTACCGACTACTCGACCGTCCCCTCGTTCACGGTTGTGGCTTGTTGCTGGGCTGGCTGCTGACGCTGTCGATGACCATACCGCCGATTTTCGGGTACCATTCCAGCTTCAAGATGGGCGGAGTCGGTAAATGCACGTACATCCCGCAAAATAGCCTGTTCGTTTTGTGGCTGTCCTTTAACGTGTACTGTCCGTTGGCAATTGCCACCGGCTCGGCTGTGCTGATTTCCGCTAGGTTTGGGCTGAACCGTCTGACAGGTGTACCGCAGGTACATCCTAGAACACCGGGCGATAATGGTAATGCACCCTCGCGGAATGCTGTGTCACGGAGACAGGGCAAAATGTCCCGAATGCTGGTGACTTCGTTCCTCATCAACTTTGCCTGTCAAATACCGCTATTTCTTCTCATTGTTACCAACTGGATATCCCGATATCCGTTGTTGTCGCTGTGGACCATCTGTTTGTTTATGGTTCAGTGTTCCAGCGCGCCGGTAAATTTGGAATGTAGGGGCGGGCGGAATATAACGTTGTATACGACCGGGAGCTCCTTTAACGTGCTTACCGGTCGGAACAGTACCACTGAAAGGCGGGCCTTGGGGTCGGCTGGGGGGCACAAATTATGTATTCAAACGTCTACCCAAAGTTAGTTTATCGCTTCTGATCTTTTCAAGAGAGCTGTGTCTAAATATAATCTCCAGGAACTAGGGTTTTAAACATTTAATGATAACTTTTGATAATATTGTAACATTTACATGTAACATGATAACATTTAATGATTCGAAACTGTGTTTGCAAGTTTTTCAATTTTTTTCTGGTGCTCCATATGTGGCTCTATAAGAACAGCAAAGGAAGTTTTTGAAATAATATTAAACCCCTGGGCGCTGGAAATTTGAGCCCTAAACGATGTAAAATTACCAGAAAAGAAGAAGTTAAATTTTGAGTTGAGTTCTGAAACAGGGCTTTTGCCCCTTTTTACGACGTATATCCCACCTCTCAGGGCTACTGGTTCCGACCTGTACCAAGCAAACGCGGCGGCTTGAATCGTTACATGGGTTGAATCGGTCGGGTTGCAGAGGGCGCTTTAAGTGTAAATTTTAGACAACACTCATTCATCTCCACACACACCGTCGTTTACAACTTACACTTATGGCGCCCACCGCCACCTGACCGATTCAACCCATGTAGCGATTCAACCTGCCGCGTTTGCTTTGTGGAGATCCAAAAATTCCGCTCCATTTACAACGAATGTGTGTCAGTCTGTCTAAATTTGTAAATTCGTAGGTAATATTCCTCGCTTTGAATGGGGATTATCGGAAACTGTTCGTGAACGTTTATGGTCGTTTACGTGGCCAAAATGTCGCTGCTTCGAGTCAACCGCAGGCGCCGTCGAGAACGTTAGCAAAGAAGCCTACCATCGAGCCAAGAGGATGACACGAACTACTCGAGAGACTGACGTTTTTAGGAGTGATGCGAGCGGGATCATAAGTTTTCAAGTAACTCACATTACCGTAGATCCACTAATAATAAAGTGCATATTTGTATTCACACGTGGCAAAACCCGTGCAGTCACTGAATAAGGCGCATTGGAGGTCTTAAATGGCTTAGCTCGTTTAATGTAAGATTATGACTGCAGATACTACTGTAGTATGCAAAAAAAAGCACATGTATACCTTCTTGCTATTTTCTCAGTATTGTAAGGTAACCATGCCTGAGTAAACATTATTTTGAATTTAATTACAACATTTCATCAGCGATAAAAACATTTTTTCCACACGGCTATCCAGAGTGGAAAGTCGATGGATACAAGAACATTTCTTCCTGCACATAGGGGCAACGGATGAGCCCTTCTCGAGCCTGCTCTAGATCGTCGGGCAGCGATGGCAGCAAAATCTTACTCCCTTATCAAGATCACGGTTTTGTTTTATCCTGGTAGAAGAAGCAGTTTCCGTTAGAGCTAAAAGCCAAGAGTGCCGACTCATATTTAGAGCTGTTTACAGCTCTGGCAAGATCATTTCGTCAGTCCGGATCTAGACCCACTCACCACACTATGTTAAGCCTATCAGTGGGTGAAGGAATAGGATTCGGTTGTCGGAGCGAACCTTGCCGTAACTTTGTATTTTCCTTGTACCGTATTTTCAAGAAACCCACCAGTCCCAGTAACACCGATAATGTCGTAAAAACTGCACTATAAATAGTTTCAGCCAGCCCTATTACAAAAAAATGGCAAGTACCAACATGTATTTTTCCGATACAATCGCAAAACACGTTGCGGAAAGCGGCGTTTTGGCTCCAGAACGATCGGAATGAAATCGAATGGAATAAAAATTTATGCTTAAAGAACGAGCCGGCATGACAGGGAAACTAACGTTTCATTTCGTGGATTTGCACTATTATGCCCTCTATCGGCCTCGCAAAGCTACAGGGAAAATTCCATTTGCATCCATGCACGAACTCCAAGCCATTTGAAATTAATTTTCGGGTCAATTAAAATGGTTGTGCAAATAAGTTTACCACCGCTGTTACCCATGGCGGGAAGTTTTTGTTCGAAAAATTCAGTTGAGCAACGAAAAGAAAAGGGCCTGCAAAACGCCTAATTGAAATTCACCGTGTACACTACACCGCAGTGCAAGTGCAACGTACATGTCTTGTAGACGACATCGCCAGTTGATTTTATTAGCTGCTTGTTGTGTTTTCTCAAATCGGCAGGGAACAAAACTAATTTTCATTACTTCGCAAAAACAATGCGGCAAATCTGAAACGGCCATTTTGAAGAGCGTATCTCTAAGCGTATGTTGGGAGAGTTTGATATTTTTTTGCTACGACCGCTCAAAGCGCCAGGTTTCTCTTAAACGAACCTTGGGTCGTGCAAGTTTTCTTGTCTCCACGCACGCCACAAGTGGGTCCACACGGTAGAGGCTACTTCGCGTCGGGCAGTCAGTTCCGCATTAGCCTGACTTCTGCGAGGAAATTGGATGCGTTGCCGGGCTACATCAGCAACGGCTGCAAACCTCCTTCGCGAGAACCAGGCTGTCATACATCTGTTGCCAACCTCGTGTTGATCTCTCACGGAATCATAGTGCGCGAGGATAATGTCACCACTCCGTGCACCCGTTTCATCCACATAAACCCAGCCATAGTCTGCATGGAATGTGTAATTGAGGAAGATGTGTGCGAGGTGACGAACGTCAGAACGGTCATCTCCGTTTTTCCAGGCCTCCATTAGTCCCTGAAGTCCCGTCAAAATTGTTATACACCACATATCGATATTTGTCCTTTCAGCGAGCTTTTACACCGACTATGTAATAACAAATTATTATTTTCGTTGCATTAACTTCCCAAACAGTTCATTAGCATTGCTTATATTAAGACTTCGACCTTAATTTGAATCCAAAATTTCTAAATTAGCGGAAGATTTTGATAAGCGGCAATTTCACGCCAATAAAGCGAGCATTTTTGTGAAATTTCAATTCGGAATTAATAATGTCCGGGCAGTTAATCCAATTTAGCCTATCGATCTTGCTGATGCATCCGCGAGAACGTGTTGAGAGAAACAGAGCTCCCTCGAATGGGTTGCCGGCGCTGTTTCAACGTCAATTCTTGGAGATAATACGTGAACAACAATCACAATCCCCGGTCAATAATGCGTCTTCAGTTCGATTGTCGTCAGTGTGCAATTGTATATATTTTTTTGCATTAAATATTGAAATGAAAATTTTAATTGGGAATGTTTAATAATTTGTTCACTATTAGGTGGATTATCCTGAAGGTTGACGCAGAGAAATTTTAGTAGGTAAGGCAAAAACCTTTGTCAAAAAAATAAAAAAATAGTTTTATGAGTCAACTAAAAATTAGTTAACAAAGGCTTTTGGTGTAGTTTATTTTATTAATCAGAAATTAGAGTACTGTTTTTTTAGTCGAAATTAAGTGAATTAATTTATTTTTTCCCAGGTAACAAAACATAAATATTACAAATACATATTAATATGTAAATAAATACAAATATAATACAAATATATTGTAACAAAAGCTTTTATAGTTTTTTAATTAAAAAAAGAAACGAAAGCCAAGAAATTAGTAACTAAGTCTTAATTTAGTTTAAGCTTGCGTTTTTAATTTATCGTACTTACGTTTTGCCATCCGTACATTTCAGTATGCGAGTCACAAATAAATTCATCGGTTTTCTTACAATACAATAGTGGCGAATCGCAATTCGAAACGACATGGGCAACGTGCGCAGATTGGGTACTACAAATTTTGCAGTTATGGCATTTTCTTTGAAAAGTATTAGATACTGTATTTCCGCGATAGATAGCGACAGAGTACGAGCTGTGGAACGTTTAATCGGCCACGCGGCTTTGTGCTGTGTCTACGGTGCACAGAGCCCGTGCACACGTTCCATTCCAGTACGACTGTCGCTATCTATCGCGGAAATACAGTACAATATGCTTGACTGACAATACCAATGCATATACGGAGAGATTTTAATAGGCGATTGTGATCCAGAGCAGTACCTCATACCATTTAGTTTCAAATATATTATGTAGAAGGAAAAGATACGAAGATATATATATATAAAGAAGAACAGTTATGGAGAAATAACTAAAATAATAATCTCCTGTCAATTGAAAATGAAGCACAAAATGAGGCGTATCAGTTTGCCGATCAAATCTATAGCAGCTTATGTTCTCGAGATTCGTCTATTCGAGGGGGGTACAACAGTGGGAATGACGGCAGCTGCCTGTGATAGCCGGCGTTTGGACAGCTGGCCGGGCATGCGAACCGGCGCCGGAGCTTTTGCGTCTTCTTCGCTGTTTTCGACATCCACGATGGTGGTGTTGGGCTGTGATAAACGCGCCGCTCCACTAAATATCGTTGGTTTGGTGGATAAGCGCCGCTCTGGTTTGGGTGCCGCTGGAGGGCCTGACATGCGGCGATCGGCAGGCTGATCTTTTGTTTCGTCGACCTGCTGGACGAGTGGAGTTATCTTACTTGGCCGGGGAGACTTTGCGGCTCCGGGAGGAGGAGTTTCAGAGGTTTCTATTCCTTTTACTTTTACTTTCGCCACCTGGAAAAAGAAAGCTGAAACCTGGATTGTAACATCAGACTGTTGTATGTTTTTTTTCACTGTGTCTAATCATTTGCTTTCCGCCTGTTTTGTCGGCTGAAAGATTATCTGGCTGCCTGTCTGTCTGTTTGTCTGTCTGTCTGCACGTCTGTACATCTGTCTGTTTATCTGATTGTTTTTTTACTTATCTGTCTGTCTATCTGCATGCCTGCTTTGCCTGCCTCTCTGCTCGTTTATCCGTCTGTCTGCTTGTTTGTCTGGCTGACTCCCTATCTGTTTGTGTATCTGTTTGTTTGTTTTTTAAACTGTTTATTTCACTGTCTGACCGTCTGTCAATTTGTCTAGTTCTCATTATCGCATTATCTGACTGTCTGCGTGTCTGATTGCCTGTCCACCAGCCTATGCATTTTGATGAAAAGTAATTACTTTGTCTTTCTTAGATGTGGCATCACCACTGGCAGACTGGGCTTCTCCAGTCTTCACTTTTTCCATTGTCTCCTCTTCTCCAGATTCATCATCAGAATCCTCATCGTCGCTGTCATCGTAGTCGTCAGAGTCACTGTCCGAATCATCATCACTGTCGTAAGAACTGTCCCCAGAGCCACTTCCGCTGGTACTTTCCGACATTGTCTCTTCATCCGACGGCAGCACAATTTTGAAGGTCTTCCACAGAGCCGGCACTTTGCCAATGTCGTCTCGCTTTTTCCGCATCTTCCGCAGCGCAAGCTGAATCTTAATCAGACGCTCCTCCAAAACATGCAGCGACTGCTGGACCGCCTTCTCCGCGTCGGCATCGGGTGCCACCTCGGCTTTGGCTGCCGACTCAGGGACACGACGGGTTTTGAGTAGATTTCCCAGGGCCATCACTTCATGGGGGAAGTCCATGGCGATCCAGTAGGCGTCGTTCATGGCGCCGGTGTCGGACACCACCACCAGCTGGATCTGATCCAACGAGGTGATAACATTGATGCAGATCGGGAAGTTCATCCCGAACGGAGGGGGAATCCACATAAGAAGCTGTTCCAGCGCGAAGTTTTGAATCGTTAGGATTCCCTCAGGCCCAGCAAGGCTGAAAGCCAGGAAGGCATTACGTTGCAGTATCCACCAAAGATACTTTGAGTCTTACAGCAATTTAAATTGCCATTGAGTATTAGATCAGACGTAAAAATGAGATTATTCCAAATATCCGATGCCTAAAGGCACAGAGACCGACCGACAAAAAGATAGACAATTAGGCAGGTAGACAGACAGGAAGGCCGACAGACAGACACATAGACACGACAGACAGACAGACAGACAGACAGACAGACAGACAGACAGACAGACAGACAGGAACGTGTACTCTTTATGTACTTGAGAACTCACATCAAACTTGCCTATTCACAAGCAACGTGCATCCGCTAAAATAGCGATTCCAGATGCCATGCAGCATCCTCTGTGACAGTGCCTTCTGCAGGATCTTCATCAGAAAGTCCAGCGCCACATGTCGATACCCATGTCGCATCTGATGCGTCTGATCGCGCACCCGCCACAGCTGTGGCATGCCCGCCTCCTGACTGACCGGCAGATGGATCTTATCCATAACACACTTATTGCCCAGTACCAGATCGTTGATGCCTTCTCCCCGACCGGAGCGAAGATCCACAGGAAAACACGCCGTCATATCGGCCGGCGTGGACACCCCATGCATTTTGCAGTAAGTCCTCAGTGTCGCAGCAAGAGCAGTGAAGAGGATGTCGTTGAAGCGGCAACGTGTGATACTCTTCAAACGCTGAATGACGCTTAAGTTAACCGGCTCGGACCAGAAGATCTCGTATTTTCCGGTGAGTTTGGTCTCGGGGTGCTTGAGGATGTTCAGGTCGGACGGGCCGGGCGACATGAGGTCCGTGATGAAGATGTAGGCTGCCATGAAGACGGCTTTGCAAAAGTGCGACGCGTATGTCATGCCGCCAAAACGCGGCTTCATGAGCGGATAGATTTGATCGCCCCCGTCGAGAATGTCCCGACCTAAAACACGCTACTCGTTATGGTAGGAATTTTGACAGTAACATCTATCGAATGTATCTTTTGTAATTGATATACAAAAATAGACCACAAACGAGCTTAAATAATATTACTTAATTATGTTTACATATGCCTGGGGTGAAATTAATATTTCTTTTTTTTGAATTCTATTGACATGGATGAGGAAGGAGCTTAATTAGTATATTTTGCAATATTAATAATAAAATGCTAAAGGGACGCTCACAGCACTATGTCAAAAACAGAACAACATTTTAAATATTAAGTTTAGTATTAATAAATATAGTATATGTCTTGTATAAAACTTTATAGTTCTAACTTTTTCTTTTTTGTACATTTCCATGTAGGAAAAACAAAAACTTAATTTTCTACCGCTGGGAATTCGCCGCTTACAAAGTGCTTGGATCATGGACTGCCCGTCCGTGATGCACTGATGGAAGCGAAACAGCAGGATCCCGCACTTCTCCGGGCCAAAGTCCGTGCGAATGTGCATGTCCCACAGCGGCTTCTCCGGTTCAAAGGGATTGGCCGCAATCTGCTGCGCAAAGGCCATCAACTTCTCCGTGTTGTCCACATCCGGCGGGATCTGATGGATGTGATTGGCGATGTCGAAGCGCGGCGAGAAGGCAAACACCGACCGCGAACTGCCGGGGATGGTGTAGAGACGCTGGCGGAATCGCATGTAGAGAAAGGGCGGCGGGCCGCGCGGATTCTTCACATTCAGCAGCCGATTGGTGAGGATGTCCACGAAATCCTTCATGCTGATGCCGTCGCCCAGTTTCATCACCACATTCGCCACAGAGGGAGGGTTCTTGCTCGCCGGCGGGTTCAGCCACATGCTGTCCAGGGCGGCGAGCAGATCGGCCGTTTCGGCCTGAAATAAACTGGTTAGTTAGTACGTAAAAAAATGTTTCTATTAGTCTTTTGTTTACACATATTTGAAATGATATTTAAATTAACGAAAAACGGTGTTTTATTTTTTGATTTTTAAATGAATATGCTTTTAGTTTATTTAATATCGGAATTCGTGACTGAGATAATTTATATTTTATTTCAGAGCATGCCCAACTAGCCATTGTTTTCTTTATAGTTATATAAGTTCTCTAAACACATACGTAAGGCCTTTTAAATAAACATAGCCACCCATTGTTTTCGGTTACGTTTTTTATGCTCCAGGGTTAGATTTTTTTCATTTTTTTGTTCGACGGGCTTCGCCCGTTTGGTCTTAAATTGCAGTCAATTGAGTAAATGAATACAATCAATTAATTGGTCCTTGATTATTGATTGTTTCTGTTAGGTTTTTCCAACTTTCTCCTACAATAAAGGCGTACAAAGCACTTAATTCTTATGAATTGCACTTTACTTGAATTAAACATTTTATTTACCGTAAATAAAGTGTCAAGCTTCAATTAAATAAGATTTTGACTTAAAATGGGCCATTCTATTTCATCTATATGCAAAGCCGTTAAGTTAACAACATCAGCTAAACCCTTTGTCCCCTTTCTTCAAAATTTATAATTTTAAGGCAAAAATTGAGGCGAATTTTAAAATAATAGTCTCTCGATCTGGTGCCTATTTGATAACCCCTGCAAATTTTATTTAAAACTGAAATGACTTGGTTCGTAAATGGAAAAGGACAGCTTTCTGCGGCGTCTATCCGTGTTCTGATTTCAAATCAATTTAAGCGGAAACGCCATTTAAAAACATTTTCCATCGATTTCCTGAATTTTGTCACAATACAATGTTATTTAAATAGTTTTAGCCCAGACTTCCAAGGTATTAGGAAATTAAATATACATTTTAAAAAATTGAACACAATTTACACAACTTGAAACACTCTGTTTTCTGTTTGCTGTTTGCAGCACACAAACTACCATGGTACCTGTGGAATACGCGAAGATCCTAGCATGGCGCGAATACTGCCAATGGTATTACCAACAGCAATGCATAGCCCGAAGACCAGCCAAAAGGGTATGAAGAGAAGGGTTCCGGCAATGGACTTGCCGATAATGGCAGCGTTTTCGCCGAAGAGCGAACGCAACGGAAGGCTCTGCACAGGGGGAAGGACATGGTTCTGCAAATGACGCGGCTTGTGGGGCTGCAGTGAGGCTTTCGGCATGATGAGACCATATCATATCATACAGAAAATGTGTTGTGTTAAAGTTTTTAGCATGTCGAACGATGTGGTCTTGAATTTGCTGATTCCAATACTTCATTGCACTTAAATATCCGATGGTATGCATTTGGAGGCTTTTTCAGGTACGACGTTTCACCTTGACAACTCCTGGCCAATTTCGCTACTAACATAGATCTTATATTTGCAGTGCGCAGTTAATCTTGCCAAACACAATGAAGGAAAAGACAGAGAACTCCAACAGACAGTACTCGGTTAGCCAAGGAAAGATTTTCAGCAACGGTTCGCTTTATTTACAGTGTAAGCCAGTCTGTTGAACGGTTTTCCTTATCTATCTGTCTGTCTGATTGACTCTCTATCTGTGTGTCTGTCTGTCTTTGTGTCTGTCTGTCTGTCTGTCTGTCTGTCTGTCTGTCTGTCTGTCTGAAAGTCTGAAAGTCTGTCTGAATGTCTGTCTGAATGTCTGTCTGAATGTCTGTCTGAATGTCTGAATGTCTGTCTGACTGCCTGTCTCGCTTGAGCCGTAATCAGTTAGGTATTGATAGTCGATCATTACAAATAGTCTTTGAAAGTGGTATTGTAGATGGTTTTCAAGAGAGGACTGGTTCGAGTCCGCGTCAAAAGAGCGCTCAGCAGATAATTGTTCCTGGCTAGCCGTTGACTAGCAATAATCCCGAAAGAATCAATTTGCCGTAGAGTTTGTTGATACGCCTTTGCACAGCGTCCATTTTTTACATGGGCGAGAAAAAATGTTAGATGACACGACAGACGAAGACGAGGAAGAGGTCGCCTTTGTCGGCGAATACAACGGCGAGCGGAACGAGCGAAAGCAGCGCCATGGTCAGGGCATCACTATCCTGCCCAACGGCGACCGTTACAAGGGCCAGTACGTGAGGAATCTCCGTGACGGGCAGGGCCTGTACGTCTTCAAGGGTGGTGCACGTTATGAGGGTGCCTGGCGGTTTGGCAGGAAGCACGGAAAGGGCAAATTCACCTACCCCGACGGGTCCATCTACGAAGGAAACTGGGTTAATGACAAGCGATACGGCTATGGAATTTATCACTATCAGAATGGGGATATGTATCTGGGCCAGTGGAAGTACGGAGAACGGAGTGGATACGGCTATTACCTGTTTAAGGATTCACAAGTGAGTCTGCTGAAATAATAGCACACATAATTAGGCGAAAAAGTTAGATTTTGAGTCAGCGGAAAGCTTACGTAACCAGTCATAGCCGCGGTATTTGTTCCAGGGGAAACTGCTAGCGACCGCACTTTCGCTTTTATTCTGTTAACATAATGAATGAGGAAAAAACATGCACAAATTCCTGTTAAACTGAATACATCAGTCCGCGTGAGGTGCGCATCAATTCCAACAGGAATTTTATTTAAATGAAACTGCAAAAATGACAATGTCTTTTACGTTTCCCTTGGATGATGACAGTCCTTAATGACATATATTTATATCATTTAAACTACCTTTTTAGAATCGTGAATGAGATATTACATTTTATTAGCAAAGTGAGGCAAAAAATCTGAGTGCCTTTATATTACCATACACACTGGCATAAATTCATCGCCAAATTTAACTTATAAAATCAACTCATTTGAAACTATTTTTTGTGACATACTTTATTTTGTGGTAGTTTAAAAATGCGAAATTATCTGACTTTTTGCGATATTGTATATTTCCCAATAATAATAATATTAATAATAATAATAATAATAATA
>LRSR01004961.1:0-105423 GCA_001579985.1 Hypsibius dujardini | reverse complement strand
AGCGAAAGCAATCCGGGAAGAAGTTACCGCCATCGTTGAATCAACCTGCAAAAGAGAAAGTGCGCCTCTTTAACATTACTACTAGACAAATCGGCTGCATATCCTTGGCTACTAAGTGCTTATTACTTGATTGATTGGTCAGTGTCTCTCCCTGCATGACTGTTTTACGATCAAGTTCTCGTTTGATTGGCTGATTGTTAACCGAAACAGACGTTGCAAACCTGTAGTTGCATCTTCCTGTTTCACAAACATCTTCTCGCGTTCTCTCCGGTCCAAATAACGGAAATAATTTAGTCAAGAAATAAGCATTACCGTCTGATTGTCATAGATCAAAGATCAGAAACAGTTACATAGTATATTTTTATACTTGGATCAGATTAGATGCATACTCCATTGATTGGTGATTGTTGAAACTATAAACCGACGCTCCCAGACCAGAGGTCTAATACCTCGCTCCGCTTGGTTGGAATGCTCTTCATAACTTTTGAATCGATCGGTCCAATATAAAAACAATAGTTGAAAAGTGGAGTGCGTATAGCTTAAGTCGCGAGAGTTTGAAAGGTAACCAGCTTTCACAACAATAATACTCACTCACTACCAGCAAGCAGAAATGGCAGGATAAGGCGCTCCTTTTTCCCAGCGCCGAAGATTGACCGCGCTTTTTTTCGCTAGATAACTTCCGGTCTTTTGGAATAAAATAACAAAACTCCAAAGTCCTAAGGACGGCCAAAGTATGAAAATAACAGTACGAAAATGACGATCGGTGAAGTGGACGTTTGTTTTGATTGGTTTTGCGCTTGACCTTAAAATTGATTGATTACCCGAAAACTACACGCCGCAAGATTACTAAATGTAAATAGTACTTATAGCAGCATTAGGTTTAAACAAGTGGCGCTACCTTTCGGTTCCGGTCCGCTCTCTATACAAGGCAGATTTCTTTTTTCTTTCTTAAGCCCAATTGTTGTTGGAGAGCTTCGCCATCTTCTTTTATCTCTCGGTGAGAAAATGAAGGTGAACGAGGTGAAAGAAATTATCAAGCTCTGCAGTAAGGAAAAGAAAAAGAGAAACACCAAATATGAAGGCTAGTTCTTTCTTTGCCACAATGATCGTCCGTTTTTATTATTTTATTTTTAATCCGATTGTTTTCAATTTCAAATTTTAGCAAAAAGGTTCTCGAAAACCTCTTCATCAACGAAAATAACGATAAGATATAGTCATCCCAGAAATATTTTATTTTCGCACTCCATCCTCCAAGCTGCGGGTACGTGATGTTAGTATTCCCACTATGAACGAACGAACGAAAGAACGAACGAACGAACGAACGAACGAACGAACGAACGAACGAACGAACGAACATGTCTGTTGTACCACCGCATTAATTGAATGTCCCGTACGCATTTGTGATCTTCAAAATATTCAGTTCACCTCTTGATCCAATTCCTCCTTCTGCTTCCACAAAAACTAATACTCATGGCGCCGAGGGGCAAGGCCTCCATCTGGAAAGGGAAGGATTCTACTGGCCGCGGATCAATTGCTTCGACCTCCAATTCCGAATCCGGATCCGACATCACAAGAGCTCGAAGCAAACCTTGTACGGCAGTCGAATAAGATCATCTATAAACTGAAGGAGGAAGAACGTAATGAAAAAGAGCACCGTAAAAACCCACGAGGAAAAGATAACAAAGAAAAAAAAGTAGGTTTGTTGTACGTGTACTACCAGTATGTAATCGTCCACACCGTTTACATTGTGTATTACGGTATGCTCGCCATCTCAATGAACATTTTTCTGCCCGACTCGTAAATTTTAACCAACCTCGGCCGTGCCGTTCACCAAATTACCACTGTAGGGACTAATATACAGAAAAGCACGACTGTACAATCAATCAATCAACGAGGAGGAAATCTGGTACGAATCAATCAATCGAGCACAACAAGTAAGCTGTACAAAATCAGCCAATCAGAGAACAGTGAACGTTCAATCAACTGTAGGGCCATAGTGAGGGAGGCGGGACTTAGCTGTCCCTTGAGATCGCGAGCATACGGTACTAACTTGGGGCGATTTTCAAGTGCCGATCGCAGATTCATTTTAAAATATTTTTTTAATTTAGAAATATTTTAGTAGTGAATATAAAAATTTATTTTGCCGGTAATAGCCTGCGAACTTTTTTTTGGCAAAATCCAAAAGTTTGCTGCAAAGGAATTGCTGTTTTGGATTTACTAGTGTGACTTGCTTATTGATTGCTTGATTGACTGCAAATTGCTTTCATACTGCTTGATTGTTGATTGGTTGATGTTTGCTTCACTTTGACATTGGGCATTGATTGTTTGATCAAACAATTATTTCCTCAACAGTCGCTTGATTATTGATTGAATGATATTTGCCCCACTGCTTGACGCAGCAATTGATTGTTTGATCGAACTATTAATACCTTCACCTTCGCTTGGTTAGAAAGTTAGAAAGTCACTTGGTTTTTTGTGATTTTCGAAATTTTCGAAATTGTCATAATATTACTCATTCATATTAGCTTCTTTATAATATGTGAATTAAATCTCTTGTGAGTCAAACAAAACGATAGCACTAATCGACCGAGCCTCGCTTTTGAAGTTTTTATACGGCGAGTTAGCCTTAATCGCGAGCATTGAAACAAATGAAGCAAAAATCAGTCAATCAACAGACAAGCAATGCTGTCGGTAAACATTGTTTGATCAAACAATCATTGCTCAATGAAACAGTAACACAAACATCAATCAATTAACAATCAATCAATATGAAAGCATTTCGCAATCAATCAAGAAATCAATAAGTAAGTCACAATAGTAAATCCAAAGCACCAATTCCTAACTTTGGGATTTTGCCAAAAAAAAGTTTACCGGCTTTTACCGGCGAAATAAATTTTAGTATTCACTACTAAAATAGCTCTAAACTAAAAAATTATTTTAAAATGAATCTGCGATTGGCACTTAAAAATCGCCCCAAGTAAGTAGTGAATTATTTTAACTCGTAAGACCTGTAAAGTTTCATACTTTTCCATTACTATCAAATTTTATTTTAAATTTGAAGATTTCCGGTAAAATAAATAAACGTATTGCTAGGCCAAATTTAGAGAATGTACAGATACGGGATGGCCTTCAGCTGTCTTGTACTGATTGATTGAAGAGATCGTCTAGGGATAACGAGTGGTTCTGCACGGATCTCTTTTCCGTCCGGCTAACGATCGTCTTCGCGTAGAAGAAGCTAGAGTTGTTTTTAGACCTTTTTCTTCTTGTTGACCTGATTAATACATTAATGATTGTCACAAAAATTCTTGATATAAATGGTCCTGTCCGTCTGGAAACGGACGGTCCGACACGGTAACGGAAGAGTACCCATGCCAACCACCGGCTGCGTGGCTGACCCTTTGCTTTTCGAGGCATTAGCTGACTCACTCTTCGTTTAGTCGATTTATCGACTACATGTATTGACCAACACCGCTTTTTAGCAAATTTTGAGGAAAACTGCGATCGATGCACCTTGATTGATACATGTAACTGGATCATTGGTGCTAATTGTTATTGTATCTACCATTCCAGGCTGCCTCAGTGAATAAAGTTAAGGAACTTGGCAGCAAGCTCAGCCGTTATGTTCAAGTGGCGGGCATCTTGAAGCTAGAAGGCTATCTCGCGAATGCAGAAACGCTCACGGATGAGGTTCCAGGGGAAGTTGACAAAGGTAAAGACGTTGGGAGTGAAAGTTGCACTCACTTTTTTAATACGAATAATGATTCTGATTATTTTTTTTTATGTTTAGATGGTCCTGCAGTAAGGGCGCAATTATACTCCAAGCAGGAAATGGAAATCGCTGTCGAAAAGCTGTCACTGTCTGACCAAGTACAGTTCAAACACCCACTACGCTATCCGGTAATCTGTAAATGATTGTAAGCTATAGTTTATGATTTAATAGATTCATTTGGTGAAACCTCTGCCCGACTATGAACATGTGGCCAACGGTGTACCGGAATTAACGTTCTCCAATCTTATGCAAGGCCTATATGATAACGGGTACCGTCTGCCGGAAATTTACATACAATGCCTCTGCGGACGGATTCTGAACTTCCAAGGTCCCGTTACTGCTAGTAAGTTAAATATGTTTTCATTTTTTTACGTAGGCTAAAGATTACAAATTTTTTCCGGTCGTTATATTCTAATTTATTTAGTATCAATTTTTTCAGGAGATCAGCTAGATCGAATCAAGATGGATTCGAAAGAAGAAGACAGCGAGTACTTCACCGGGATGGGCGAAAAATTCAAGAACAAAACTCAGGTACGTCATTAGGCTGATTCCTTGTGATATCAGAGTTTACTAAAACATATTGTGAGTTCCAGGTTGAGATGAATTTTCAATCACAAAAGTTAGATGGATACGGAGATAAAGCCAGGGGAAAGATGAAACAAACCTTAGGAAAACTTAACGCAACCCAGGAGGCCAAATGGAGGACGTTGAATACTCACTTGATGGCCTTCCATAAAAGGCAAGTATTACCCGTACTGCTGTAGTTAGGCTGAGCTACCCGTATTTATTTTGCACAAGATGCTGAAACAAATCGACTCGAGTGACCAATCGTTTAAAAAAACGGGCTAAGTGTTTGTTAAAGGCGTATAGCCATCAACGCACAACTTCTCGGCGGTGCATTGGCCACGGAGGAGAATGGATACGCCTGGATAGAATGCTCCGGTCGACTATTTGATGTTACCTTAGCATGGATAAAAAACTGTCAAGACCATCTTCATAAGTTCGTCACTCCGTGGTTCCCCTCTAGCTCTACAACGCGCTAAAGTGATTGAAAATGATCACGTGAAAGCCCAGGCGTTGATCATCGAGGCATTGACTATTTTGGTGCAATTATTCATGGAAGAAGAGGACGAGATTGAAATGGAGAAGCTGTTGCTAGAAATCGAGGCGGAAATGAAGAATCTTTTCAGCCCCGACAAGATCCGCATCACCCATCGTGTTTGCCATGAGACGGCAGATCGTCCGAAAGATGCATTCCCTAATAATGTGCATCCTGACAAATTAAACTTGAGTACGCGGTTGAAATGGTTATGAGACGTACTACAAAGCATACCGATACAACTAATACTTTTATTTTCAGGTTTCGAGGCCCGAACTATTAAGTGACTGTATTCTTTCGGTCTGCGTGCCTGTTTGCAATCCATTCCCAAGTTTTCGTTATATTGTGTAGGTGGGGTTGCCTTTACTATACTCGTACCTGCCGGATAGCCGATGCTGACAAAATTCCTTTTCTCCGGCTATTTGTGATACGAACCCATAATCATGTTTAAGAGAGAGAACCTGTTAGTCTATTAAAATAAAGTTTCCCAAAAGTAACTGCCTGCCCTTCGTGGCTCAATGCCACCGACCTTCAGCAGATTTTCCGCTTGACAATCACACTATCTGCCCGCGGGCTGTTCCAGCAATCAATCAATCAAATTTTGTTAATTCACTATAACAGCGTTTCCGACTAGAGATAAAAGTTCAAGACAACAACAAAAAAGCTAGTTCTTCACACACAGGACCGAAAAAACCTCCTCAAGGCCCCGTGTCTTAGGGATAGTGTTAATAACGGAAGTTGCATTGCCACGTGAAAGCTCTATGCTAATACGCTGACGAAGATATTCCGTGGCCCTTTTCTCCCCCGTATGGTCAGCAATCTTCTTTCCGATGTCCGAAATTAATTCCTTTGCTTCTTTCCCCCAAACACCAAACGTTTGGAATGCGACGGGAACGAAGATAAAACGCCCTTCCAAGTCCCGATATGTGCGGCGCTTGCTCAGCTCCGCGTCGTGGGCTGCTCGCCCTGCGGTGGACATAGATCCACCAATGTGAGAGGGTGCCATAGTATCCCAGACGGTCACATCCCAAACCAGCGCTTTCCCTTGTTTCCATGGGACCATCGACATACCGTCCGGTCTTTTGCCGTCCTGCCGCACCAACCCTGGAGGCTCGCGGATTGCCGGCAAGGACGCGCTAACTAGGGCGCGTTTTAGGACGTCATTTAGGGAGGAGTGACGGCTGTGTCGACCCGCGCTAAACTTGCAGGACAGTCCGTGGTGTCCGTTTTCATTGACTTCCTTCCCGCACGTACATCTGTGAGGAAGACAAACAACCGCACCTAAGCGCAATGCAACTGTCACACGCAGGGACACGTCATCCAACAAGTTACCCAGACTGGGAATGGGCAATGCATTCAGCCACGCTCCGGCCTCTTTCGTTTCCACTGCCAATAGACGTGCCTTGTCTCTATCTGTGGCAGTCGAATGCATGCTCTGCGCGGCGCAGCCGATCAAGGCGTTGTCCCAGAGCTTCTGCACCTTCAGCTCAGCCGGGGGGAGAGAAGCAGTCGCCGTTGTCCACCGTCGAGTTGGTTCGGCGGTAGCGTCGTCCAAGTCAACATCCGGGAAGATCTGCTTCATCAGGGGAAATACAGAGTGAACCGAGGCGAGATACGCCGGGAGGGATAGTTCAACTGTCTGCCTGATGCCTAGACCTCCCCTGCTGACTGGGAGGGTAGCTTGTCGCCATACGCTGTCGGACATGTCAGTGTTGGTGATGGTGGACAAACACGTTCGGATGACGGTGTCCAGCTCCACCAGTTTGTCAGGTCGCGTCCACGCCGGTGAAGTACGTAGGGTGTAGAGTACCTTGGGGACGGCCAGACAGTTCTTCAACAAAATCAGAGACAGGTGAGCAGACAGCAACGGTAATCGACTGGTGAGTAGACTGATGGCCGTCGTTCTCTTTTCAATTGCGACTCCGATGCCGGCTGAGTGTAGTGGTGCACCAAGCAAATCTAGCTCCGCCGGCGTAGGGAACTTCAAGGTCGACTCGAAATGCCGCATCGCGTCGGTTGCCGCCGCTCTGGATTCCAAATCACCGCCGTATACGAAAGCTTCACATTTCCCCAAGTTGAGCTCCAAACCGACATCCGCTGCACACGGCGTAGGTCTTCAACTACCACGTTCATGGCACCACTTACAGTGGCGTCGTCCAGGTACCAGCTGTTGAGGGGCGACTGCATCGACCTGGAGAGGTCCCGCGTCACCAAGCAGAACAGCAGCGGGCCGAGTGGGTCACCCTGTTGGACCCCACATTCCGACGAAAGCCAGGCGTCCCCAAACAGCAGCTTGGAAGGGGTACGGTACATCTGCCACACCAATGGGTAGAGATGCGGAAGATGTAATTTTACAGCGTGAAGTAATCGATCCCTCCGGATAGTGTTAAAAGCGTTTTTGAAGTCCATCTTAAGCAGCACTCGCGTCTCTCCGCCAACCGATATGAAGGACCGCGTTGCGTGCACAACCGCTTCCGCCCCGCCACGCGTTCCGTAGCCGAGTTGGACGGGTCGCATCAACGCGCCCATCGCCATCATGGCACGTCGGCTCAGGATTCTTCCCAACATTCGACGAATGGTGGTACCCACGGCGATCGGTCGAATCCCTCCGTCTTTTTTTAGCAGTGCAGTGAGACAGGCACCATATAACAGTGGACAGACATCCAGTGGGATCGATCCACTGGTCATGACGTTGAGGAGGGCTGCCAACCGCTCACAAAGCCGGACTGCGATCTCGCCAGCCGATGCACCGACGAGATCTTTGAGGTGCTGAGGGCTCAGACCGTCCAGTCCGGCGGATGACCCATTGGGGAACGAGTTGATGGCCTGGAGGACTTCTGATGGAGTGATGGGTTCCGGCGTGGGATCGACTGAAGTGGGTGCTGGCGGGTAGTCGGCGTCATCATGGGCGGCGGGGTGTTTCAGTCTGAGGGCGGCGAGTACTTCGGCGGAAAAGGGAGCGACAGCTTCTTCAGAGGATAGGAGTCGAACTGCCCCACTCACGTTTCCGTCCTGCATCTTCCGTTTAACCGCCGACCGCAGCTTGGAATCCGACGTCTTCGAGGATTTGCGGCTGCTCGGTTTCTTCGCCAACGATAGGAAATCCCCCGTTCTGCCGAGGTTCTGCCTCACCAGGGTGGAGAGTGGCATTTTCTCGTCTGTTTCATCCGGCAAAGACAAGGCGCCGTAGGCGAAAGTGAGGAGCTGTCGCCAAGACGGGAAATCGTTGGTGCGGATGCAGTCATCCAAGACACGGATCAACGACTCAGCGACAGAGGGACGGGATGATTTTGGAATACGGCGGAGCAGTCTATTGGATTGGCGGAGGCTTCGGAGGTAGGCGGACAATTCGTTGGCTTCCGTGGGCACGGACGGGGTAGCAACAATATCGGCTAGGAGAATAGCGGGGGCTGTAGGTACGGCGGTTGTTACGGTTCTGTACTTGTTAGAGGCTGCATCCTTCAAGCAGATTCCGGACTGCAGACCTTTTGGGCGGTGTCTCGACCACCCAGTGTTGCTGAGGTTGGGTTTGCCGCACTTGTCACAAGTGCGGACACCATCCGGCGTCGAAGCCATGTCAAATCAGTCAATGAAGCAAGCGAGCGAAGGGTTCTTGGGCGATGGGAGACAGCTGAGATTTCTTTCGGTTGAAATTGATATCCTCGGCAGTGCCCAAGGAGTTTTGCGATCAAGTCTCGATATTAGGCAGTTTTTTTTTTTTGGGAAGTGACGGAATTTCAGCTGTTTTGCTCTGGAGATGTGGGAACTCACGAATTGTACGGTAAACCAATGTGGTTGTCACAGAATTCCAAGGAGACACATGCACGCGGCAAGCCCAGAAGGCAATCAAAACCACGTGTACACTGTACTTGCCAACGGGATAGGCTAACCAATCAACTCTCAGCTACCACCGAATGGAATTACATTTTACGATTGAGGGCTGGGAGATGGGAGGGAAATCCGGAGTAGGTCGGAATAGCCGGCTAAAGTTCCACGGCAACCAAACCAAACAAACAATCAAATGCCAACAGCAGAAGTTCCATGGCAAAAATCATATCGAAATTGAGCAATTGCGGCTTCCCCCAATATAATGGACAAATCGCTGAAATATTCTCTCTCTGAAAAGTCAGGGGACGAGGGAGTAGGACGGGATTGAGAAAAGTCGATAGGGAGATAAAAAATTGATTGATTGAGCTGAAAAATCATCTGATTCAGCAGATTGACTTGAGAGTCGAACCAATTGTTGCACAGCAGAAAAGCAGAATGACCGCCGGGAGTAGATTTCAAGTACACTCATTATTTCGCACGTGGATTCCCACTGGAATTTTCGTACATCCCAAGCCCAAAGTAATTTTCTAATTGGCTAAATCAAGAAACGTACCCGAATAATGATGATCCACCGAAGAGCCTGTTGAAAGATCTCTCGTCGCTCCAGCCTCGATGTTTGGCTTTACCTTGGCGGCGGGTGATGACATTATGCGATCGGTAGAAAATTATCCTGATTACCGGGAGGGGACAATGTTTATTAGACTGCTAATGATTTTATTGTTTATGAATTGCATTTATTGAGAAGCATGCACAATCGGATTTATTGGACACTAATGTAGTAGGCCATGAACGGCAAGCACAAATCGCCCACTACAAAACCACTTAGATCATATAACTTCGAACAGCAGAGCATTTCCGACGGCCGCCGTGAAAAGTAGAAATCAACAGTAGGTGGAATTAGGTAGCCAGATCAATTGGTATAAGCAGCGTTAATTGCCCGTAGCACCTACAAATGATTTCATTATAAAGAGGAATAACAAGTCTAACTTGCAGTGCGACATTACTTTAATGTCGTCCCATAGGGTGTTTGGCGCTGTCGCCCGTACTTTCTCAGCTGCATTGAACACCTCCTCAACGTATTGACAGTCACCAACTTCCCCGACTGAATAGTAAATTTCCTAGAAGATAAAGAACGCGTTCAATCCACCAACCCCAACGACCAAAAACGAGGACTTACTATGAGATACGAAGTACCCAGTACCAAGTAGATGAGCGCCACACGTTCAAAGCTGTTCTCGCTGAAAGAGAGCAAAAGTCAAACCACGGCAATATTTTAACCAGATAGCATGTAGCTAACCTGCATAAGGCATAAAACTCCTTGAGTCGTTTGGACAGACCCTTCTTCCAGGCAGGAGGTGGCACCTCTTCACCGCGGACCGTCTTTCCTTCCTCAGATCCATTAATCAACTGAAATAAGAAGGAACTACTAAACAGATGATACGTTTGGTTACAGTAAGAGATATAATTCACCATTGCAGATGTCCACTTTTTGGCGTGACGATCCAACAACTTGGAGGCACTCGATCGAATTCGGGCCAGTTCAGCTTCCGTCACAGCCGGGTAACAACTTGGTGCATCCTTAAACTTGCCAACAATCGCCTGCAAATACATCGTTGCATTTCACAACTCAGACAAAAGGTCGCTGAGCAAAAGAAAGAAAATACCAACTTGGAGATATTCCGGTCCAAGAAGGATGAGGATCATCGCCAACCGCTCATCGGTGTTGACGCTGCATTTACGGACTAATTCATACGCGTACTTTTCCGGCTGAACGTGCATGTACAGATTGCCGTCGTCATACGATGCATCTGCAAAAAGCAAGGAACCTCGTATAAAATCTACTTACAAATACTAATTAAAATATGATTATTTTAGCAGAAAGACAGTTTTGTTCCGCTTTCTGGTTTGATCGAGATAAATTTTCCATGATCGAGAAACAAATGGACGAGTCTTGAAGCAAAAGCGAAATTGAAACGAAGTAATTGGTTGTTTTGGCAAGAAAAAATATGGCTCCGTTTTCTTCAAAACGAGCAACAATATTTTTTTCCGGTGAAACCAAAGATCGGAAGAAAAGTCATAATTTTTGGTTGATTGCACTGCCAAATTAGCGGTTACTCAAAACGATCGCCGATCAATCGCTGAACTTTCATGTCAAAATACAGTTGGTGGAGAAGAGGAGCTTCGGAAACTTGAAAATGGTCAGCCCGATTCAATAAAGGGGCCAGCCTTAAATTGCGCCAGAATAGACAAGTAACGGGTCTTGCCTTGCGCGGAGAGACAACAGCCAACTCACCATCGGAAAGAGAAATGTCCGAAGAAGAAGAGCCATCTGAAGAAGCGCCCACGGATCCTTGCGGAGTCTCAACAGAAGATTTGACTTTCGAAGAGATAGCAATCCAGGAAGAATTTGCCGCCATCGTTAAATCAACCTGCGAAAAGAGAAATTGGGCGTCCTACAATAACAATACTACAGTACTAGACAAATCGGCAGCATGTTCTTGGACATTACACACATAGTTTGATTGATTGATCAGTGCCTCCACCTACATGACTATTTCACTACCAACTTCTCAGTTGATTGGTTGATTGTTGAAACTAAAAGCCGACGCTCTCATCGCAGAGTCTTACCCCGTTTGGTTGGAACTAGGAAGGCTGGTTTTTCATAGCTTTTGATTCGATCGGTATAATAGTAATAAGAGGGCTAATAATATCTTCTGGGAGAGATAGGAGTGGGCAGCTCAAGTCGAAGCGAAGGTTTCAATGGTAATCGACTTTCACAATAATACTCACTAAAAGCCAGCAGAATAATACGCTCCTCCTTCCTAACGCCGAAGATTGACCGCTTTTTTTCTGTGGATGGATTCCGTCTTTTGGAATAGAATAACAAAGCTCCAAATGAGATCAGACCAACCAAGTTATGAAAAAGCGTGAAAATAAAGGTGAGTGAAGTCTGAAATGAACGTTTGATTTGTTTTGAGCTTGATATTTGATTAGTTAACAACTGCACGCCACAAGGCTACATACGTGAACAAAATGCGTAGTTGACTGAATCAAACCGTTTGACTCGTTTAGCGCCTTTTATCATCCCTTGGCAGAGGTAGATGGCTTGATTCGTTGAGCCAAGCATTCTGTCCGCGTGTGTGTGTGCACTGTGCAATACTAACTCGATTGTTTAATACTCGCCCACTGCGCGTGAACTGTACGCCCCGGGTCCCGCCCACCTCAAGCCTTGACCGGTTGAGGTTGACCCCACGCCCATGCACGTGCGGAAATATATATCGTCGAAGAGGACGGGAGAGAAGCAATTGTTCGTGACTCTGTTCTGTTGCGCTCTCAAAATAGACATCCCTTGACTGTCTTGAAATGGTACAAATGGACTGCTTCCGTTTGATACTACTTCACTCCAGTCAACTCGCGAAATCTAGCGTCTACATCTTTTTATTTACTGTATGCTACTAATTCGTTCATTGGAAAATAGTTACTAAAAGCTCAAGTATATTATTCTTTTAGTTGCTAGCAATAACATGCTGCCGCAGCCGGAGTTACAAAAGCATCAACAGCCAACGGATCATCCATCCGACAATTCCATAGGTATGTATAGACTAAATACCTTTAATGACTTACCTTAAATTAATCTATACGTTTAGATCTTGAGGAAGAATTGAGTCGGTACGGTCGGGTAGTGAAGCGACTGGAACGATATCTGCACCTTTCCGCTCTCCACTCAACTTGCAGCAATCTTTCACCCAATAATGCTTTGCAAGAGCTTCAGGTTTGTGTTTGTTTATATATACTGTATTGACCAAGTACCAGCAACACTTCGATTAGGCTACTCGTCAGTAACGGATTGACTATTGTACAAGTACATCTTTATACGGTGTGGTACCCTAATCTACCTGCTTCGTATACGTTGAAGGACGTTCTCGTGAGGAATTCATTGAAGCTGAGAGAGAAGGATGTTGTTGACAGTGCTATTACTAATACTCTCTATTTGGATTGTGTGTTGTAGAAGGTGCAAAGTGCCATCGAAAAGTTGGTGAACAGCTTGTCCGACGCGAAAAGACGCCTCATCAACGGCCACGCAACAGATGTTTTACCACCACCACACGATGGCGACTCCGACTCGCAACACCACTCCCAGCTGCACCACCTCTTGGCTAACTTGGAGAGGCGACTTAAACAGTGCTGGTTGAAATCACTCGAGAAACGACTCTTTTTGGAGGCTCTGCTCCGAGCAAAATCCACAGATTCGGTAAGTGCTAGCTGGCGGACATTTTTTTAACCTAATCATATCATAAATCGGCGCTTTAAGAGTTGATCAAATATACATTTACTCGTCTTTTAAATTCTCCAGCTTGTGAACAATGGGTGGGCGATAGCGATGCTCAATACTTTTACTCTAAAATACATGCACATCTATGAAACAGCCGGAATATGATGACTGGATAGTGTAGCTTATGTCATGTCCAACGACGGAGATTGTAGTCTTGCATTAGTACCAACCGACTATTCGGGGAATATTTTACTGATCTAGTCTCGTTTCGTGCCTGTTTTACAGCCTTGCAATCAGCGACACCACGAGGAGGAAGTCAGCTGCATCCCGCATCAACCCACACAAAAATGTCGGCGACTAACACGGAATCACTCCATTCATGAAGCTGGAGACCTTATCAGCGCAACAACCTCATTGTCTGGCCGTCGAAATCTCGCTGCCCCTAAGGGTGCTGCATACGGAAGGGTTGACGAGAGTACACCCAAATTTGCCGGCATTCAACAGCGAAATCGCACCATGAATGCTCGCTTAAACTTCTTCTCGCCCGAATTGGAGGAGCTTTTTTCATCCAATGACAATTCTGACCGAAACAATCAGCAAGAGCCATTATTGCGACCCGAGTCACCATCTACCGACGACTACGAGCCGGACGACAAATGGGAAGATGACCATGACGGAGTCTTCTTTAATGCAATCCATTCGGAAGCGTCACTGTTGGGGAAATGTTTCGATCCGGCGCATCACAACCTCAACAGGAGTACTCCACCAAAAAAGTCACCCTTAAAAGCACAACTTGGAGTAAAGGCTCGTTCAGTCCCTCGTTTCTTTAACAAGCAGACCGGACGACGCTTTCATCGGCACTTGATAAGACCTGGTACCGGTGGAGCTCATAAAAATGTCGCAAATCGCTCAAAATCTGATCTTGATCCCTTGATGTATTGGGAGGACAACCAGGTAATGTAAACTGCCTTGTTAGCAGACCTTGTTTCGTATTTTGAGTGTTCCGGTATGCTTGCAGGCCTTTTATTCAAGCGACGCCTATTCAGAGACGTCGCTCGAAGAGACAGTTGTCCGAAAACTGACCGATTTTGGAGACGATTATTACTCCAATTGGTTGCCCGCTGCTCCATCGTTCCCGTTTCCAGCGCCACCTACTAAAGGCTTTCATCATGACGGGCAACGGCAGCAGCAAGCCGAGCCTCTGTTGAACTGCAACGGAAACGACCATGCCATCACTTTCAACTCCTCCTCCGACATCATCATGGTAAGCACGAACAACGGCAGATTTGTCTAACTACACTGCAGATGTACACAGACAGACATACAGACAGTGTGTGTTACAATCATCACTCAATTTCAAGCAATTATTAATATTTGATTGTACATAATGCAGAGGGAGTTGAGCCATCATGAGGGCGGAAAAGGAAAAGGGCTCGGCATGTGTTCCTTCGATTCATCATCACGTTTGGAGACTTCTTCTTCTTCCGCCTTTGAAGGTTCGTTCCGAGTCATTTGCCTGTTCTTCCTTCATTCCAACAACTCGATTTGTGTGTGCCTGTGTTTGTGTATATTTTTTGTTGAGTCATTCGATTCTGACACTTTGGAGCGAGAGCGATTGGAGTATTGATTTGTTCTGGGGGGAAGGGAAAGTGGGAGAGAAAGGAATCTGTCCGGCAGGCGATTGCGAGTGACATGCCTGTCCTTTCACGGGTCATTACCTTCAGTGCCTCCATTCATTCATTCATGTGCTTTATTTATTATATAGATCTAATTTTGCAATGCAAAGTACTGGAGAGCAAAGCCAGGCGAGCGACGGAAGAGGTTGGGGAGGAGGAGTCCCACAACTACCGCAACGACCTTCCCAAACTAACCTCCTCAGATGAACCCAATATCTTGCCTCCATTTTCGCAACGTATCACCAGGCTTGAGGCACAATGGAAGGTTAGTTAATCTTGTTTGCTGTTCCTCCAAAGTAGTAAACAGTACCATCCCTTTGTTTGGTGTAGGAGCATTCAGCAGTACTGAAGAAGCTGTCTGCTGCAGTGCGCCAAGTCACAGACGCCCACAATGTTGTCTGCAACCGCTGTGTGACATCATTGGCCGTTCTAATGGATGACTTTGCATGTTTGTTAAGTCAGCTACAGGACGTCACCCCGGCCATGCGAGAGAGGATTGATCGCGCCTCCTCCCAATGCTGTCTCCAACTAATAGCCCGCCCTCCTCCTCTTCTTCCTCCTCATCCGGCCAACAACGCTAACGAACCTCACCCACCCGAGATCCGGTCCAAAGAATGTCTTCCGGATTTGGTTAGACAACAACACGGCACAAACGGTTCACTTTTCAACGGCGGTGGAGACTTTAAGGGGAAGGAAGGACCTCGTGGAATTGGATGTGCTGAAGTGAAGCAAAGTAGTGCATTCAAAGTGAAATTGACCAGTGAAAGGTCAGTATAGTATAGTATAGTATATATATATATATATATAGTATAACGTCATGTATTTGTTGTGTTTTATTTGGCTCACGTTGGCTTTTCTTTTGTTTTAGAATAACCGGAGGTGAGCCTTCACAGGACAGTTGCACACTAGGAAGTGCATCTGATTACTCGCCCATAGGTGGTGGTACTTATGTGGTGGCGGTGGCGGATCGTCCCAAGGGGACCGTCACACATCATGGCTACCGGAAATGGGCATCTACGGGCTCTTTCTCTGGCTTTGGCGGTCAACTCCGGATGTTTGTATTAATATTTAGCCTAATTGCTTTCACTCTGCTCGTCTTAGCGTTGAACTGTTCCGCTCCGAGTTGTTGCACATACTCCTCACGGTACAACTACTACAGCAGCTACGGCCTCTGGTCGATAGTGGAGGCCCTTGTCGTGCCGTCCGATTTACATGTACCACCCGATCGTCCATTTTAATTTAATGGCCCCTCCAGGCTGTCTTTGTGTGCCTTTATTTTGTGCCCTTTTTTTGAATGATTAAAACTCGTTAAGGCATCAATGCTGAGTTGGTTTCTGGTCAAGTGTCATCAGAGTAGAGTCAGGAGAGTTTGTCTGTCTCTCTCCCGCGGTGTGTATGTACATTTATTGATGACTTTGACTGGGGCGCCGTTTCTTTCTTCTCTTCTTGTTGAGAGGCGAGAGTCGCGATTTCGCGCCCTCAACATACGCGCATTACGCATTTGCTTGTCGATAAATCGGCTTCACGCAAAAAGCAGAGGGAGACAAAGTGATAGGGGAAGGCAAGGGGCAGGGAATGGAATGGAAGAATACTTGAGAGAGTGGCTTTGGGAATTTCGTGTTGCAAGTTGATACGATTATACGAGTGTTTCATTAGGAAATGAGCAGCAGGAAGTTGAGACGCGTACAGAAACGGACAGTCATGACAATGCCTTTCCCCTCTTCCCCCTACTCTCTCCCTGGACAATTTCCCTAGAGTCTGCTTGGCTCTCGAGGAAATGATGAGTCCTTTATTTAGGCTGCGGCATGCGGGCAACCTACCCTTTACTGCTCAAACCAAGGGGACCAAGATGACTTGAGAAGGAAACGATCAGTGAGCAGATTACTCCGTTCCTGCTCCGGTCAGATAAGCGTTAGTACGGGTACGAGTACAATATGTACAAATCTCTAACCAGAGGAGGGAAGAGCTGAGGCTCCTGAGACCAGAAAAGGGAGAGTAGCGACTTGCGTTGACCAATTATGCTCCCGCAGAGAGAGAGAGTTATCGTTAAGAAAAAGCAACTGCTCAACGGCTTGCGACCCCGCCTCAGTTCTTGATCCCTCCTGATGATGGCCATGCGAGAGACATCAACGCTCTATGCCAGGGACCTCAAAGGTTCACAGACATGAACGTGATGGTGCGCCGCACACACGTCAGCAATATAGGGCTTTAGGAGCATAAGCAGCTTAGCTTCTACGGATGTAAAGAAGCACAAACCTGCCCTAAAGAGTAGTAGCAAGAGCCCTCCTTCCCCCCTTTTTGCAGTACTTAAAAAAGCAAAGCATCTTCCGATTACAAGTCTCATCATTTCCGACAGTTCATTCATCCCCTAAGGTACATGCAGCAGCACATATACCACGAACGACCGAGGTTTATAAATAGCTGAAACACCGAAACACGAGTCGAGCTTGTTGCATGCATTTTGCTGTAGGTAGGTAATATTTGGTGACATGAAATGTCATGGGGAAACTGTCAACCCTTTTAACGTCCAGCCATTTCAATCACTCTCACCACAAGAAGCATCAAAATTTAGCTTCTTTCATCAACGTCCTGCTACTACTACTGCTACCGTACGTGTTCAAAAAAGATCCGGCTGATTAAGTTTAATATCCTAGAGTGGGCACTACTAAACGAACCCTACTACCGACAGCGTATATATGGATCGAGAGTATAAATATTGATTTTAAAAATCCCTTCTTCTAAGGATATCGAACGTACACTCTACATATGCACAGTACGTATGTACCGTAACACCAAAATGAACTTGAGAATCTCGAACCGTACTCTTTTTTTGCCAAATGTAGTCGTAGTAGTTTAAATTTGACAATTCCAAATATTGCTAGCGTACAATGTAGCGGGAAGACAGTTAGAACGTTGAGACAAGGAAAATAGCGGCTCCACGGTAGAGTGGAGATTCTTGTCAACCAATGCTGAACGGGAGAAAGGAAGGAGGCTGGCTGTCGTCGTCTTGCTTGATGTGCAGTACTGTACGAATGAGTGGAGGGGAGATGAAACAGGAGGGACTAGACAGGACAGCTTCTCGCTGACGATCGTCTCGTGATGAAGCGTACTAGTCGTCAAATCCGACGGCTATATGCTTCTTCCTCTCTTAGCTCACTTACTTACTTACTTGGTTGGTTGGGGGCCACGAAACCGAACTAACGACGGAACAAATTCTTCCCAAAACTCACTTCATAAGTACTGAACGCAATACCGACAAACGGCGAACCTTTTTCGGCGTGCTTACCCAATATTATTGTCTGCTCTTACCTGCGAGCATATGTGATTATTGGCAGCTGAGTCTCAAAACCCGATGACCTCTTGGCCAGCAGTATTCCCATCATCTACAGTACATATTCGAGACTGGGCCATTTGATTTGCCAGCAATTTGTGGTTGTTGGAGGTGACTAGAACGGAATATGTATACTTGAAAAGAAATGCTCCTCCTCCGCTACCTTGATCTGTGATCTCGCCCTCTCCACTTTTCACTTATCCATATTCAACAACGAGTCCGTCTGCTGCGGGTGTATTAGAATGAGCTGTAAGTTGGTAATGCGATCGTGAGCGCGGGAGCATGTGCAGAACCGGAAGTAGGGTTGCCCTGCTAGATTAGCTTGCCGCGACCCCGCGATAAGGCCCATCCTCTTTATACGCGCTCGGTCACTGTGCAAATAGCAACAAATATGATACCCTCTTGGACATTCTCTTTTCAGACTTAACATTTTCCAACCGAAAAGCAAGCTTCTCACTAAGTCGTCGTCCCCCCTCTTGTAGATTGATAGTTCACACACGAGTCTTATTACGAGTAGTGCTATTAAGAAGCTAGACATTTTCATACTGCATATGCCTCCTCAATGGAGGTCACCCAATCCAAAATTCCTGAGCTGTGAATATGCGATCGTCCTGCGGAAACATTTCGTCCTTTGTCAGTGTGTTTAATGGCTTCCCACTTTTATTAGAGTATTCCCAAGTTTACTAAGAGATGTAAATTTACACTTTACTCCAAAGTTGTCGTCATCTCAAGTCATAATTTACCCGCTGACGTAGACGAAGGAGAAAGATTTAATGCTCTCTGTGATGCGTGACGTATATTTTAGAGTGCTTTGAAATTGGTCAGCTACAATGAAGGCATGGCACCCCTGCGGCGATTTTTTAAGGGCCAACCATTCGTAAAAAAAGCGAATACCGTAATATGAGATACTCTACTGTACGGTATAGACCGCAATCCATCAGGCGTTGACGGACGTTAATCGATACTAACCTAGTCTAACTAGATTAGTTAATTGTGCTCGCAGTGGGGAAGGGGATCTTTGGTGATGTTGAAGTGGCGTGGCAATGCCGCAAAGAACAAACTTTAGATGACCGACAGCTGTGTACATATATGCCCTGTCACACACACACAAGCCAATTTTAACTTCTTAATAATTGTATTGTTTGCGAGTAATTGTCGGAGTGAATTTGATTATTACTTTTCCCCCACTCGAATTGACACTTCAGCAAGACAGGGAGTGAAACAATAGAAGATGAGTAGCAATTTTGTAATAAGATGTTTGTAAACCTTATACATGGGTCTTGATGCTAGGAATAAGTTGTGTGATGACGCTCGTTAGAGAGGGGAAAGATGATGGGACAGTCAATCGGATGGGGGTCTCTGCTCTGATCAAACAAACCGATTGGCTCGTGAAATTGGTCTTGTTCATCTCTGGTCCGACGTCGGACAGGCGACGGATGAGCGAACGGAAGGAAACCTCACAACTGCTCCTTTGCCCCGTATCCCGGTGTATAACTGTATATATGTACATGTATGCGCATTACAGCAGACATGCTTCGTCAGTTCGGCGCATCAAACTCTGGTACGACTCATTAAACCGGCGCACCACACCAACTTTCCTTCCCCGGATTTCATCCCATCCTTGTGTGTGTAAGGAGTAAGGAAGGGTGGATCGACCGGCGTCGAGAATTAAGTCAGCTCGCTCCATCATGAGTTATGGTTAACACAACCCCATAGTGCTATTTCAATAATTGATCCGATTTTCTTGGTCGTTACTCAAAAATTTACACGCACAGATCGTGCCTTCACCCTCACTCTCTCATCTCACACTGTGCAGCAAATCAAGTTCATTGAATATAACGCTCGCCTCTCTGTGGTGGAAGCTTGAAAAACCTACTTTCTCTCTATAGGACACTACCATTACCGATTATAGTTGAGTCATTCATTATTCAAATGACCATGCATGTTCCTTGAAAATCATATCTTCCACTGGCTGCAGCCACCACACGCAATTGATACCCCGGCTCGCTCTGGCTGGCTGCATGGCTCTTTGCAAAATTGTTTTAGTGATTATCTTTTGATATTCAGCTGCGGTGTAAAGGCTACTTCGTCACCGATCCTATTGATCGTGAACACGCAAGACGACAGCGAGAGGTGAAGCACGGCTCGCTCCCTCTTGTCTGTGGCATGGCGTGTGAAGGACTCTTCTCACAATCGCGAGCTCCCTTCTTGGTGTCGATGATAAAGTTTAATTTCGATGCCATCGAGATTTAGGTGAATGTGTACAGTGTGTGTCGAGCAATAAAGCCCGAGTTACCGCCGGATCGATTTGTTGGAAGAGGTGGTGGGGAGGAAATATTTGTTGGCAGTAAAGGGAGGAGGCGATCGAGACAAAGGCAAAAGTGGCGGCCCCGGCTTTGGGGGTCTTGGGTGTTTGCCGGCCGGCTCATTCCTGCGATCTGGGATAACATCACGCAGCGCCTTCCTATTAGCCTGATGTAAACACCTTCTTTTTCCCACTCCTCTATGGCTTGTCGCGCATGATCACGCTTTAATTTTGGTTGTTCTTCCACCATTATCCTATTGATTGGGCGGACATCGATACACCCTCCTTCCTTCCCCTCCCCTCAGGCTGAGGCATGAATGGACGGACATGTTTTTTATTAGCCAGAACCTATACTTTTGAACGTGATCCCGCCTAATTGGTTACATGCTGCGCACTAAGCTCTTCGATCATAGCGCCATCGGAAAATCAAACTTGCCTATATCGATTTTTACAGGAAGATAAAGCAAAACAAATTCCATGAAAAGGAAAAGTAATCTAACATAGAATTCCTCCACGTGCAAGCTTATTACACAATCAGCCTTAAATTATAAAGTTTAGCGTGTTACAGCTCTTCGTTCCTTTTCTGCGTAAACACTTCCGGCAAGTAGCAAGGTGTACTTAGGAGGATTAGCCGGAACTTTTGGCTTATAAACATATGACATTATGTTTTAATGACGTATGTTATGCTGCTGCTGAGGAGGTTTTTTCATTTTCCGGATTAATGGCACGCGCTTTTGTTTACACAGCTAGAGGTGTTGACTCTTGCTTGACCTTTCCAATGAGGAGAATAGGCGTGCATGTATTTACAGCAAAGTACCAGCAACATCTGTTTTGCTCCTTCTCCTGAAACTATAGTACATGCAGCAACCAAATGCGTGAACAACTCGGGACTAGCTTGATTTCATATTACACTCTCATTAAGAAAGAACCTCAAAGTTGGATATCCTTACAAAAGTTCTCCCCTTACAAAGAAAGGAATAAGAAGGAATAAGAAAAGGGGCAAGTTAATCGGAGGTCATGTTCTTCTTACCTGGAACAAAAGCCTCTTCCACTCTCGGCCCCACTATTAAAGTCTCCATTCCCAATTTAATTTGACATAGTTAAAGGATCCTTTTCGGAAGAGCCTAAATCGCGGACTACTCTTGCCAAGCATCCCTTATTCCTTCCCTTTGCAACTGTTTGAGAGTAAATAATAGAGGAGGGATCAGTAAAGAGAACGACACAAGAAGGCCGCCAAAAGCATAGATGTTTAGGAGTACCCAGTACTCACTCACATCACCGAGTTGGCGTTCCCCTTCCTCGCGGATTAAGGTCTGTTTGTCTAACATTTTGTTTGTTTTCTCTAGGGACGACGCTGGGGATGTGGCCCGGGTAACATGAAAAATATCCATGACGATGCGATGGAGGTCCAGTCCTCAACACGCCAACATGATTTAAGTAGCAGCAGCAACTCTTGTCGGCCATGCGGTCGAGGAGAAGGCGGTTCACCCCCACGGCGAGGCCGCCGTCATGCCTCCGTGGTTCTCCTTCAAGTGGGCCTCCTCTTGGCCTTCCTCATCACTTCAGCACAAACTTCTTCAATGGACTTTTCCTCCCCGAATCCCTTCTTTGACCTCGCCTCGGAGGAAGATATCTCCTATCGGGAGCGGGTTATCAGTGCGACTCAGCCGAGGCCCGACGATCTCCTGTCCCCGTCACAACGGAACGGCTCATCATCTTCGGAAGGTCGCCCTGCCTATATGCATTATGAGCCGGGCTTCTGGTCCTTCATCACCCTCATGTTCTGCGGTGTGATGGTGATCTTGACGGTGGTCGGTAATATTTGTGTCATCGCGGCCGTCCATCAGTCCAAGGCGTTGCAAGCGCCACAGAATGCCCTCATTGTGTCGCTGGCCCTGGCGGATCTCCTCGTTGGACTAGCTGTAATAAGTAGCCCAATCTTCATGCAACACAGACATTTCTCTCATTGGCATGCCTTCTCTCTTGAGCAGGTGATGCCCTTTGCCGCCATCACGGACTTTCTCGGATTGTGGATCCTCGGAGCGATTCCGTGCGATATTTGGACCGTCCTGGATGTGTGCCTGTGTACGGCATCCATCCTTCATCTGGTGGCTATCGCCTTCGATCGTTACTTCTCAAT
Organism: Hypsibius dujardini; assembly: GCA_001579985.1. NCBI lineage: Eukaryota > Metazoa > Tardigrada > Eutardigrada > Parachela > Hypsibiidae > Hypsibius > Hypsibius dujardini. Next base: position 83,002 of record LRSR01004961.1, on the reverse strand, counting down.
TACCAATATGCGATACATCCAGGGTCGCAATGTCAAGGTAAATTGTTCTATGTAAACCCTCTATTTTCAGCATATTTAGTATTTTTAACTACTTACCAACACAATCATTGATTGGCGTTATTTAACATGTTGCCTCGTTTTGTCGCAATTCAAGCTGATGTATGTGGTGATCGCGACGGTGTGGATTCTCTCGCTGGTCTTGGCTGTCGGACCGGCCATGGGATGGAGGGATAACTTGTATGATGAACGAATCGAACGAGGCGAGTGTCTCGTTTCTCAGGAGGTCTCCTTTCAAATCTTTGGCACTTCCGTCGCTTTTTTTGGCCCCTTGGTAAGCAAATCAAATCTACAGATAGCAGTAAAATGTCTTAACTAATGTGAATTATGACTTTCTAGGTGGGAATTCTTATATTGTACGGTCTGATATATCAACAGACGAGGAGCCGTATGCGCAAACGGATGGAAGACACTCTGGTAGGTACGGCATGTATGTTTTTATAAATTTGGGCTCTGTTTTCGTATATTTATTTTTATTACTTTTAGAAATTTAGTTTGTTCTTTCCTAACTCCCTTCTACAAAATTCTTTTCTTAATTCAGTTTTCCTCGGCTTTTAATTGTTTCTTTTTGTATTCATCTCTGTATTTGTTGTCTCAAGAGGAGCACAGAATGGAACTCGGATAGCGTGGTGATGTTTAGTGATTACCTTCCATTTTGATATTGCAGCATTCGACCCTCCACCAGATTGCCAAGGTGGAGAAGGATGCGGCAAGTGCCGCCGCAGCCAACAATAACAATAATCACTCCCCGTCCAATGCGTCCACCCCGCCCTCTACTCCGACCAGCACCACGACCAACGGACTCCAACTGGCCTCCCTCTTCCAGGATGGCAAATGGACCTCACGATTTCGCACACCACGCCCCTTTCGGAGGTCCCTCAACGCCTCTGTCAGGTCACAGAATAACAATAAAATGTCTACACCCCAGCGGAAGTGTAGTCGTGGGGGAAGTACGCAGACCATTCGATTGAGCGAGTTGGGCGCGGAGGAGAACGAGGCTACTATTGCGAGCTCGCTCCACCTGACGGACGATACGTTGTCGGTCTGTCCGTCCTACAGCGACCAACCAGAAAAGGCCAAGTTAAGGGTGGTCAAGAAACCTTCTACCTCCTTGTCAGCCCGGCATCAGACCCTTTTACGGCGCGAGAAAAAGGCCGCAACAACGCTGGTAAGGCTTTCTTTATTTATACTTGACAGAGACAGACAGACAGACAGACAGACAAACAAGCAGGTAGGAAAACAGACAGACAGACAAGGAAGCAGGCAATCAGGCTAACAGGTATTTCAAACTAAATGTCTTATAGTGTAATAATATATTTGTTTAATTGGTTTGTAGGCCATAATTACGCTCTCCTTTGTGGTATGCTGGTTGCCTTTCTTCCTCTACGCCGTTGTTCGTCCCGTATGCGGGGAATCGTGTCAGGTAGATTTTAACTAAAACTGCTACGGTAGAGAGGAAAGATCCCCATAACATTTTCTGCCTAAGTAAGAGTATTTTAATTGCAGCTGCCGCATACGGCGGAATCGTTCTTTCTGTGGCTCGGTTACGCCAACAGCACCCTCAACCCGCTGATTTACACCATCTTCTCACCCGATTTTAGAAATGCTTTCAAGAAACTTTTCCGGTTGGACTCGTCGCCACCGATGACTTGAGTGAAAACCTATGCTCTTGCAAATGGTTCCTTTTTAATCGGGAATTTTGGGTGGTTTTGCTGGGTGTGATTGAGGAGAACATTTGATCTCGAGAGTGAAAAGAAGCAAGAGTTCGCGGTAATAATATGAAGATGGACCAGTATCCGCATTGTCGATAAACAGGACGCTGAGCAACTAAGACCAGACAAGAATGAAGAAAAACCATGCCGGGCTTCCAGAGCGCAGTATTGATGTGTGATTGGCGCAACGCAGTGACCACTCGATCCTTGTACACCGCCCCTCACAGCTGTGATGGCGATGACGTCACTCGTACACATAGAGTACAACCACGTACAACTGCACTGCGCCTGCGTGTTGATTATGTGGTACAAGGTACATGAGACCTGCCCGCAATAAATTGGTTTTTTGTGTGCCTCGTAAAAGGTAACCATGAGAATGAGACGCGGTAAAAAAAAATGTTTTTAAGAAGTTAGTTGGGCCAATAAAATAATATCTCTTCGGAAGCAGAATTGGAGTTGAGCGTTGGAGTGTATCGGGATGTGTTTATTATTAGCACGGCAAGTGAGTGAGTGAAGAGCTGAGTATATCGCGAGCCTCGGAGGGAATCCTTCGAAAGAGGGTTTTATTATTTTCTTCTTTTTCTTCGGCGGCCTCGACATTTATTATTATTACTACTACTTGCGACTTGTTCGGTCCGACTCGACTGCATATTTACAGTCCGTAACTCGGGCGTCTTTGACAATTATTATTGGCATCAAATTTACTATTTGTCTCGGAGCGATGCGATATGAGATGAGGTGCAGTCGGTTGGAGGGGTAAACGTACTCACTACTCTAAGGTACGGCAAGAGTAGTAGACTTACCTAGAAATTGAACCTTCTTTTTTCCAGTGCTGTTTATTTTTCCTCTGTCTGACACGCCGCCAAGACAAAAGGTATAGACCGGTGTTTTTGTTTGTTTGTTTGGTATCAGCCGCAGATGACGGATCTGCTGCAGACATTCTTCATCCACACCGCAAAATTGGACGATTCCTTCTTCGGCACATAGATATGGACGTCCAATCGATATTACTATTGGGGCATTTAAATTTTAATTCATTTTCGATTGTTCTTGTGATTTTGCTGTAAAGATGAAGGAAAGAAGGGTGGGGAAAAATGGCTTTTATTTGTCGCAAGTTATTCGTTGAATCGTTTCATTGATTGATTGATTTGTGGCTGTGCGGATGGGAATCGTCCCGGTGAAAATCTCCTTCTTCTCTAACGTTGTTTTTATCTTGCAGGGGAGTGATGTGACTTTTGTTCCTGTTGCGAACAATGGATGAGTTGAAAATTTGCTCTCTTCTACTGTGAGGCGGTGATTGTTGCCGTGAATCTGGATCGTCCTCGGGGCGTGGCGGGAGTGGAAGGTGGAAAGGAGAGGAGAGGAGGAAGGGTATGGATGGTGGATGAAGAAAGAGATGGACCAGGATTTGTTATGTAAGTCAAGGCTGGTACCCTTTTTTCTTTGGTTTGGTTCTGCGTTGCCCTCTTGCGCTTTTGGGTACGCCGCGAGAGAATAAACGCGACTACTACACACTCGGTCGCTGCTTTGACGCACGCCAACGCAAGCGTATTCACCTATTTTTGGCACTGCACCAAACCAACCGACACTCCGACCTCCCTACCCTCACTCAAACTGCGAAGAAGAGAGAGACTCAGAGAGGGCCCTTCCATTGCGATGGCAACATATTAGTTTAGTTTAGAGTCATTTTCGCTCACTGACATATCTGAGAGCGAGAGGCACACTACCAGAATGCCGTTCTAATTTCCTTTCAATCTGGCTGTTCGTCTTGGTTGGTGGTGGTCGCCCCACCGCCGGCTGCCATACCGCTCAACGTCCGGCCAACTAACTAAGCCAAGGCGTCTGACGACGACGACGTAGGGCTGCCAAAGAAGAAGTTTAGAAGGCGCTGCCCTAGTTTTTTTCTTCACCGAAACTCTGTACTTTAAGCGCCTCCGGTCTCCTTTCATAATAGCCCTGTCTAAAAAGACTCACTCACTCACTTATTCAAGTTTTGTGATTATTGCAGGGTGCGAAGATTGCAAAAAAGCCGTGCCGGGCGACTGCACACTTCACGGGCCCCTTCAACATCTGCCGGATCGGCCTGTCTCTCCCAGGGCGGTGAAGACGGCCCCCAAAGTTATTGAAATTCTCCCCATCACTCAGGCCGATGATGATGCAGTCGGAACCGGTAAATCCCCCAATAATATTCTTAGTTTAGGCTCTGTGTCTGCTTGCCTGGATCTTGTCTGTCTTTGTCTGTCTGTCTGTCTCAGTATTTAGTTGACTAGTAGTCTCTCTCCTCCTTGGTGTGCCTGTCTGAGTAGTGGTCAACGTCAATGTTAGATTGTTGGCGTAGACAAGAAGTTTCGCCTCCTCCCGGAACCATTTCACTAAGTTATTTTCTTCAGCCGTTGGGGCCTTTGCGACCTGCAACATCCCTGCTCGGACGTGCTTTGGGCCGTTTCAAGCAGACACGGTCAGCTTACCTCCACAAGTCGGTCCCAATCGGCTTTTGCTCAAGGTACGTGCTCATGTTGAACCCGTGATCTGGAAGAAAGGCTGGTTATGAGTCCTGTTTGGTGGTTGTAGCGGTTTCAGGCAGGGAAAGAGTGCGGCTATCTAGATGTGACGAACGATTATGTCTGCAACTGGCTCATTTATGTCCGTCCGGCTCATCACCACGCCCAGATCAACGTCATTGTCTTTTTATACAAGGACGAAATATATTTTTGCACTTCTCGAGTACGTTGGGTGGCATGAAGTTTCTTTTCTGTTTAGCTTGTGATCAAACTGACATCTTTTGTCTGTTACAGATGGTACCGGTTCAACAGGAATTGCGTGTCTGGTACTCTGATGAATATTCCCGCTTACTGGGTGTCCGGCCTGAAGACAGTCAAGGTAAGGCACCAGTTCGACCTCTTTGTCTTTTTGCTTGTAAGTTCTAGCTCTAAGCATATCATGAGCATAGATAAAATATAACAATTTATTGAAAAGCACGCAATTTAATGTTTTTTTTTTCTAATTTTAGTTTCAGTTGAGTAAATTTATACAAATCTCACTCTCGCTCTAACGAACTTCCAAATTTGCATTGTATGTATTTTTTAATTTTTTTTATTCAACTACGTCTGTTTTTTAGCTATTATGTCGGTGGTCAGATCGATGGGACTCTATAGTCTTTGGAGCTCCAACGGCCACGCCGAAGTAGCGCGCTCTTCAAGCAGACTGAGCGTAGAAGCCAGTGCCAGTTATTCAACCGACGACAGGAGCTTGGGTCGACGAAAAGCCCGCCGACCACAGAGGATTCCTCAAGCCTTACCCTCCTCGCCTGCCAAGAATGCTCATACCCATAATGCCTCACCGGTTAATCCGGATCCTTCTCCATCTTCACTTTTACCTCTCTTGCCCTTACCGCCTTCCTTTGCGGAGGACTTTGCTCAGTCGGCCCGTCTTCCCACACACTCGCTCAAACGAGAAATTGAGTCTACTTCCGTTCTTCCACTCCTCCTCGGTAGAGATTCGGATGATGTCTGGACTTCTGGCGCGAACGGCCACAACAAATGGCATCGATCACGGGAAGACTCTGTGGGTGACGATGATGATGAGGGCGATCGAAATTTTCGGGCTAACTATCCCGAGGACGTCGATGAAGATGAAGAGGTAAGACTCTTCCCACGTTTTCGATGAAATCTTTTTAGCGATTATTTTAGGGTTGTTTTGCAGGGTTTAATCAGCGAATATGCGAGGTCTCCACAGAGCTCATCCGTCGACAGCGAGCACGACGGCACGATGGGTTCGTGCTCCGACTGCGGCAAGCAGTTTACCACGCTGGAAAGCATGCAAGAACATGCCAAACTGCATGCCGGAAGCCGTCCGCATGTCTGCTCATTCCCCTTCTGCCGGAAGTTCTTTACGTCAAAGTATAAACTTTTGCGGCATGAGTTGATTCACAGCCAGGAAAAGAGACACCACTGTCCGCTCTGCCATAAGAAATTCCATCGCAAGGTAATATTGACCGAACCAGGAGACGGTCAGACAGACAGACAGACAAATAGAAAGACAGACAGACAGACAGACAGAGACAGAAAGACTGACTGAGATCGATAGGCCGTCACGTGCATCTGAAAAGTGTCTTTACGAGTTGTTGATTTGCTTGCAGGATCATTTGAATAACCATCTGAAAGTTCACGAACGCTCCAAAGTTCGCCTGGAGTGTCACCTCTGCGGCTGTGTATTTGCGAAGAAATGGACCTACGAAAAACACATGACTCTCCACGAACGGGATGGAAGTCACAAGTTGGATAGCATGGCGGATTTTTGCCGTAACGGTGTAGGCAGTAGCAGCGACGAGAGCCAACGAGAACAAAGCTCCTTATTGCTTCATCCACAGCAGCAGCTTTTGATGAGCGGAGTGACAGACCACGTAGAGGATGACTACCTGCCGTACAAACCGGAGCCGATGAAACGTCTGCCGGTTGGCCAGAAAGCCTCCCATCCGTGTGACGTCTGTGGGAAAGTCTTCTCCGCCTCCAAGGACCTCCGACGGCATTTGCAGACTCATCTGGGCGTCAAGCCGAACCTCTGTCCCTATTGCCCGAAAAAGTTCACCCGCAAGGACCACGTTCGGCGACATGTCATGACGGTCCACGCCGACTGTAAAGGAGTGGAATTGCTGCTGGGAACGAGTCGTAGTAGTTCAAGCAATAACGGTAACGGCACCAGGATGACAGCAACTTGCGAAGAAGCAGCCTCGACGTCGGGAATGGAAGGATAGTGATTTGTTGTTTTGCGAAAGATAGTTAGTTTGGTTAAAGCGAATCTCAGTATTAAACCCTTTACGCACGAGATTGCTGGAAAGAGATTTGCTTGATTAATTGAAATCGTAGATGGCCTTAACACGATTGAATGACAGCTGTGAGAGAAATGAAAGTCTTTTCTACAATTTTTTTTGGTTCGTTTTTATGCACATTTAACTTTTTGAGATTCTCTATCCCGGTTGACTTACATTGTCCGGAATGAAGATATGTATCAATAAAAATGACAACATTCGTTGGTGGTATGAGAAACGGACCAGAAGTCGGTATCCATTACCCGCTGAAAAATCCCATTACAGTCTCACGAAGGCAAGATGCGGAAAGACTTATTTCTTCTTCGGGAAGATAGATATATACTCATGAACCCTGCTGAGAGAAAAAATTCTCCCTCCGTTTTGGTTTTTTTCCCCGGTGCTTCGGTAATAATTCACGGCAGTTAGCTCCGCTTTAGATAAACTGCCTGTGTCTGGTTCCTGTCTTCCTTACAAGTCGCGGTGAGAGTGACACACTTTGTCATGTTCGCCTCATTTGCTTTTACAAATACTTAATCGAATAATCCCCTCTCCCGCTCCCTTCTTCTTCTGCCGTGTCACTTTCCCTCGGCGGCGCTCATGAATCACATTTATATTTATCCCATCTACAATGTATTACGCACAAAAAATCGTTCACAAGATAAAACAACTTTTGTCTGCCTGCCCGGAACGAAATAAATTGGAGTGACCTTTTTAAAGTTGGTTTGAAGTATTTACTTTCCCGCAAACAAAATGTTACACTCGAATTTATAGATACACAAAAATGTGTGGTGACAATATTTGCCGTGTCAGACTGTTAACGTGGTCGGATATAAAAGAATGATCAATAATATATGCGCGGTTAATATGTACAGCACAATTAGACCGAACCGCGGTAGACACAACTTTCGGTATACTCTTTTTTGTTGCGGAAATGTTTGCCTGATGTTGGGCTTAAATTACGATTCCGCGGCCGTTCCGACTCTGAGAGGCGACATTGTTAGTGAAGAATCCAAATAAAGCTAGCCCGCGTACCCGCCATCATGAAAGGAAACGAAGGAAGGAACATGTGATTATTGAAGCGGCCATGCATGTAAATAGCAGAAGGAGAGAAAAAACACACGGTTCTTGGTTGAGGGGAGGGAGAAAGTGTGGCTGTGGGGGCGCAACGCACTCTCCACTCAAAAGAGGGTTTGCTGCGCTTCGTGTTTCACTGATTAAAGCATGCTATGCTGGAAAAGAGAAACGAATTACATCTGCTTCTTCCTCATCTCACTTCGCTGCTTGCTGTGGAGAGTGAAGGACCTCCGCGTCCCGGTACAATCAATGGATGATACAGACATTCATACATGTACAGTATGTATGTACCACTTTTATGCGATATATCTATGTGTCTATTGGAGGGTGGCCGTATTGGTGGGAAGTGTTGCGGCTGCTTCTATCCGCTCTCTCTCCCTCTCTCTCTACAAGGTGACGTAAAACAATTCCCAACGGTCTTTGGTTGGGGGCGCCGATGATCCGGCTTTACGCGCCCCTTCCCTTCCTTCCCACTTTTGCTCGCGGATTTATCTCCCACTCTTTTTCCTCAATACATCTCATTTGTTGTTATTCCTAACCCGGGTCGCGGCTCCTTGGAGTGCTGGTTGGTCCAAGGAAAGGCGTTGTTTTGGACTTTATGGCGCATGATCCGGAGATCCTCTAACGAATTGAAAAGATCAAGTGCACTGTTTGCCTCGGAGGAGTGACACGCTTCACTTACTACTACTACTTCTGAAGATGCCTCTCGCCTTGCCCTCCTGGGAATCCCAGGGACAAGTCTCAATTGGTTTGGTATTACCCGATGTGAATGTAGTATTTAACACCTCGGACCAACCTAGATCAGCATCAAATCCCCGACGACGGAGAGAATGAATGACAGCGTACTATAGCCGGCCACTGTTTGACCCAATGTCAAAGTTCAATCCGCCGCACCTATTATTATTATGGATATAATAATCATTTCCAGTTTGACTTACCATCGACAAAGGACTATACTGTCCACGGCTCTGCTGGTCGTACTCAGGTGAGAGAGCGACTTGTCCCCCACTCCGGCACAGCAGTGCCACTAACACTAACATTGCGTGTCGGCTTAGAGTGTTGCGGTGTAATTGGTTAAAACTGCCGCTTTTTCACATTCTGCCTCTAGCTGTCATGTAGGAAAAATATTCTTTCTCGAAGATTATTCATATGCTTAGAGTGTAATGGCTTTTAGAAGCGACTATTAACGTAAATGATATCATATAAACTGTCTAAACTGTCTATTATAAGTGGAGCTCTCTCACGAGGAACTTCTTCCGGGCTTGTTTCTCCGTTGGGATTACAGTTATCCGTCATTTCACAGTTCCCTGTGTAAAGTCTTTGTTTAAATCGTTTCTTTAGTGGTAAAGTCTGTTGACCCTGGTCCCTCTAAAAGTCAAACTTTATTTCTGTCAAAATTTTGCACTACCGGCACAAATTCACACACCTTTTCATGATTATTTCTTCATATAGACTTATACATTTATTTGGTTTCAGTTGATGGCATGAAGTTACTTTTCTTGGCTGAACCAATAAAAAATCGTTGGTTCATTAAGCTATAGTTTAAATATATATTTTATAGCAAGTTATAGAATGACTTAAAAATGTAACAGCGTACTGTAATTATACAGGCTGACATGTGCGAACAAGTATTCCGATGTGGCAGTGTAAATGCGCACCTTCTGTTTTGTTGTTGGGAATACGGCGGGAGAAAAAAATATTTTTCCCTTTTTAATGTAGTCAAAGTGTGCGCAGTATCTTCCTGCGATTACGAAGTAAATACTGGACGAAGCGTGTGCGCGTTTTGTGGAAATGGATATGGGGACGATTCAACAACGGATGCTGGTCGAGATCACCCCGGTAATCACGTACACGCTCTCCCTTTAGCTCCCTCTCTATCTTTCTGCTCCTTTTCGTGTGCTGCTTGATCAAGTGGTCGCCACTATACAAGTGTATAGTGGCGTCCATCCAGAATACTTGATCCTGACGAGGATGAGTAGAAGTGACAGGCAAGCAAGTAAGCATCTATTTGTACACTGCCGATGGAGACGGAAGAGAAAAGGACGTGAAGGAGAGACGTGGGAGCCGGCAAACAAATGCCTTTCAAATATACCGGGCATGGTCGTGTGTGTGTGTGTGTGTGTGTAAAATGTAAATATAACCAAATGGATCCTTATTACGCGTGTTGGAGAGCGGAGAACAAGAGCCGTGGAAATTGCATTAACCAGCTAGAGGATTCTCCCGCCCTAGACCAAGACTTGTTTGTTTGACTATGCCACGAATCGGGATAAATTTTAAACTCGGAAAGGGATACGCTAGGCCAGTGCATCCACGACTCGGACGTGCAGATGATCCACTTCTTCATCCACAACCCACAATCCAAAAGGTCACGAAGATGATGGCGAAAATGAAGTTGCCGCCAATTAGACGTAGTAGCTGGGCTGGCGTGTGCCTTTGCATGCATGCATGTCACAGATAGCGCATGCTTCTTATGTTGACATATTATTCCATCAGCAGATCAGGTCATCCTTCAGCACAGAGACAGGAGGCAACCCGTCAATCAAACTGAAGGATGATCCATCTTCTTCCGAGACTTGTATATAACAAGGTCCGCCGCCGCCTCGCTTCTCCAGTGTTGTCTGGCGGAATGTCTGCCCTTCTCTCGCCACCATTCACAATAATAGTATATATATGTAATAGGAGATAGTGAAAAAAGGAATGTCAAAAAGTGTGTATATTGCTTCGGCAGAACGAAAGACTGCCACATTGCTTTCAAATAAACTCTCAAGGTCAATGCGAATCACATTACTCGCGTTCAGATGTGTAAATTTAACCCAAAATGTTAGGCATTCTTTGACATTATTTTTTGCTCTTTCGTTTTGGTAGTTTCTACCTGCCCCATGCAGCGGACGCGACGAACAAAGGCGCGACGAACCCTCAACATCAGTCGAAGCCCAAGCGAAATCTTCTGGACATTGTCTTGGAAAATTACGACCTTGACAAGTGGCCGACCTTTCACGAAGACGATGGAGACGGCAACGGTTCGTTTTTCAGTCAATTATTTTCTCACCCAGAACAATTTTTTTGTTCAAACCCAACCCAATGCAGACCCATCCTTTAAATTTCATTGATTTTAGTGACGGGGGAACCGACGGTGAATACGGTCTGGGTGGATGTTATGTTTATCAGTTCGATTAACGTGGAAGCGATGGTAAGTCCTGCATTTTATCGGATGGATTATAATTGCCTTTTTTGAGCTGGAAGCTGTGACATCAATCTGGTTGCAATCGTGACCGAAGTAAACGAACGGCACTCACTCAATCTCTAAGACTTATGATTTGATGCGTCCCTCCGTGTAGGATCTCACTATCGACATGTACCTCAATCAAAAGTGGAACGATAAGCGGCTAAAGTTTTCCAAGTCCGTCTCCCGAAGACGTCTTCATCTCAAGACTGTCGATCAAATGAGAAGGATATGGAGTCCCGATACCTATATCGTCAACGCCAAACAAGGTACCTCCAAATAAATTAATAATTAATTATCCAAGTGCTGTATAAGTTTCTGATCCAGCCGTAATAGCGTTATGTAGTTCAATTTCTATTTTTATAAAAAAATTGTAGCAAGTAATTATTCCTTCTCACTGAAGTAATGGTGACTTGTGACGCGTTGCTGGCAATTATAAAAGTTGGTATTTTCTGTTGCTGTGCTCAGCTATTGTCTCTACTCGTTACTCCTTCCACTAGAACTTATCATCTTCTTACCAATGCTTTCAGCAAACTTTCACCACATAACTACCGAAAACAGAGTGGTCTACATATCCGGAAACGGGGATGTTTTTTATAGTGCACGGTAAATACACTCAACTGCGTCTGTGAAGGGTCCTCCTTTTTTGCCAATGATCGATATATTTATTGGATTGTCTGTCTCGTTGGAAATTTGTCAGGATAACAGCAAAAATTGCCTGCGAAATGAAATTTCATGCTTCCCGGTAAGTGCGTTTGCAATTAAATTTACAACCCACACTCGCACTCATAATTCCCATACAACCTGTCCCCCCTTTTCTTTGAAAGATGGATAACCAAGAGTGTATGCTCCACTTGGCTTCATGTAAGTTACGAGTAAATTCACTAAGAACAAAGTTAAAGATGAGTAGGGCGTTGCTAATAGAAATTATATGTTCGTATTTAGATGCCTATACGGTGGATATTCTTCAGATGATCTGGCTGCCGGAAGGTCCCGTCTCCTACAAGCAAGACATGGTAAGGAAAATGTGGACGAGAGTGATAAATGTTATGTATTAATTTGGAAAACCTTATAAAACTGACATGCCAGTTTTGCTAAAAGGTCTATTACAAATGTGGAATTTCTATTGGTGTGTTTTTTTGGCAGGACCTGAACCAGTTTCACCTAACGAACGTGTCAACCAGCGTGACTTGTGTTGATATGTACCCTGATGGTATAGTAAAACTGGTGTAATCTCAATCCCTGGAATAAGAACTTGCGTGTACATAAAATAACAAGTAACATGAGAGGGTAATTACCGGCGTTTGTTCTTTCTTCCAAGGCGGTTTCCCATGTCTGAAGATTTATTTTAAATTTGAGCGACGGGTTGCCCATCACTTGATCCAAACCTTCCTGCCGACCGTCCTTATTGTAACCATTTCCTGGGTCAGTTTCTACATCCAGGTCAGTATAGTTAATTATAGAAAAGGATAATCCATCTCCGGTTAATGTTGCCAAAATACATGCTACGCGTTTGCAAATGGATCAACATGTCTTGTTGTTCCAGGCAGATGCAGTTCCCGCCCGAATCTCCCTTGGAATTACCACCTTACTCACTATGATTACGCTAAATAGTGGAACAAAACAAGGTTCGCTGATCAGGGGATTGGAACAAATAGTTGTCTTTGAAAACGTATTGAAAGGTAGTAAGAAAGATTTAGATAACAGACCGTTTGTGTGCTCGTAGGTTTACCACCCGTCTCATATGTCAAGGTATGTGCGCCAAGATAAAAGCAATACTTTCTTTTGGTTGTTCATTTAAATACAGTGTAAATAAATTAAATTAAATGTTAAGTATCAATACCTGCGTATACAGGTCAGTGTTAGTTAAAAATGTTATTTTGTTTTAATGTCCTAACAAGGTCTACCTTTGAAAAAAGCTCACTAATGACGTTTTTTATATAAATATTAATTTGATAGAAAAGATTATTTCGAAAGAATCACCCTCAGTAGCTGCTGGCATCTTTGTTGACAAGCGAAAAGAAGAGCGCTAAACTTTACGTTAGATTTGTCGCGTCAGCTCTGAGGAAGTGTTTAGCAGATGCGTGAATTTTATATAAGCTGTGTGGCGCCCCGGCGTCTTACTTGCCTAAGTGCTGTCATAAAAAGTAACACAGGGGATCAAGTCGGAAAGCGCCTCAAATCCTAATGTTATATGTTGCAGGCGATCGATGTGTGGATGGGAGTATGTAAGTACATCATCACATCTCCTCCGTCCTTTACTATACCGCTATGTAATGTGCTATACTACCATTTCTAGGTACTTTTTTCGTCTTTTCGGTGAGTGCTTCTCTCTCTCAATCCATTAAACCAAAAGGGGGAAAGAAGCGAGGTTGTTAGTGTTGAGATAGAGTGGAGAGTGTCTTTGGTTTTTCCATTAATTTGTAGGCCATCTGGGAATATGTGGTCGTGTGCATCCTGGTTCGCCGTCCACTCGGTTGCCAACGCCACTCTCCCTACCACCATCCCTCCAACCTTCCACGTCATTCTTCCCTCCTCACTGCTCGTGGTGGTGGTAGTGGTGGTGGTGGTGCCTCTCAAAACCACCTCGAACACAGTCCCAACCGGTTCTTGCGCAGTTCCGTCACTTCATCCCTCATCATTCCCAATGTTCACGCCCAAGACTGCGGCACGGACGAGGGCGTGGCCATGGAACACTTGACCAGTTTCTCCCGGCATACGGAAATGGCCAACAGCAATATTGACCGGGCTGCGGCGTACGGAACGGCGAGAGCGCGACTGGCCTCGCTCCGTCAGCCCGAGAAGGAGACGGGAAAGGAGAAGGAGTATGGTAGCAGCAATAACAATCATCACTCGGCCTCGCTGAAGCACTTGCATCATCTTAAGGAGATAGAGATGCAGATGAGGTCCCACCATGAGAGAGCTGCCAGCACTCCCAACGCCAGCGACCATGCTCGGGGTGGTGATCAAGGAGAAGGAGGAGGAAGAGGCCTTAAAGTAGTGTGGGAACCGGTGAGTATCTCAACCAGCTGCTGTTAACGCGCTTTAATAAAACTAGTCCGACTCTCTTTGGATGGGATTGAATGAATATTGGGAGTGCCGGTATCCTAAGGCCAAGTAGTGATTGAAGGAGACAGAGCAGAGATGATTTACGTTGAAATGCACGGAGGATCAAGTACCTTAGTGACAAGTACCGGTACAACCTTTTTATTGCTCAACTATCTCCCATACCAGACGGTGAGGATTTCACATCCAACCCATTACTTCATCTAGTGATAACTTTTCAATATCGATTTCAGTGTTGTTCTGCAATGATTTTTTTCCAAAGTCCAAAGTATCATTACTGTTGACTAAACATGACAGAAGCATTGTAGACTGTAGGGAATTAATTATTGTCTAGTAATTGGAAGCATAAGAGTTTCTATTAAGTAAAAAAGCTTTTTTTGTTACTGTCACTCAATAGACAAAAAATTTAGATACAAACTTCCGATTTCTTAAATGATCAAGTACCGAAATGTAAAAGAATAAAAAGTTACGAGAAATTTTGCTATCTTGCTTTCCAATGCATTATTATACTAGTAGGGCATCAATTTCACATGCAAAACATGAAAGGGAGGCCGGTAATTTAATCTGGCACAAGTGGCAAAGGTCAGAGGAAGAAGCGCCTGTGATGGTGCAGATCAATAAATGGAAGAAATTGTCGCTTGGGGACAGTAATTCTCCAACCGAATATCCGGGGTCAACACTCAAGCTCCACTCTCTCTCGAGTTCCTCTTTTCTTCAAGATCTTACGCAGGCGGTTTATAGCCATCCATGTATTACCGGCAATAGTTTTGATTCCGGTAAACTTATTCCACTTCCTGATACCAAGAACAGTGGCGCATTTTTATTCCTCGATCTCCGATGTTTTTTGCAACGAACTATGAAGTATTCATAAATATGTAATTCTTTTACTGCTTGATATATTTTTAAAAAATTAATTAAAATGGCCTGACAAGAATTGCTAGGAATATCTTCTATTATATGATTTGCCTTTGTAGAGGACCATAAGTTGCCCGGGCTTGGAAACCGGGGAAGAGCAGGAATTCCACCTGCAAACGAGTCCATCGGCTGAGCAAGTGGTGAGTCGGAAAAAGAAAAAGATCAAGATCCAATGTATCTGTACATCGCAAGCCCGTAGCGCACAGGAACGTTCCAAGCGTGTGGACATCATCGCCCGAGTGGCCTATCCGTTCATGTTCCTCTTTTTCAATCTTCTTTACTGGCCTTATTACCTTTACTGGTCCGTAGCAGAGCCGACATTTTCCAATTCCATGTAAACTGGCTTCCATGATGACCGTACACTTGATGAATGAATGATGGGAGAATAATTTAAAGTGCTTTGCCTTATATGTTGTGGACCGATTATTTTTGTATTACAACCAAAACTCTGTACAGTTTCTCCTTTCAAACGGCAGCTTTCCGGCGTGCGAGCTAAAAAAAGATACTTTTAACTCCTGTCAGTAAATCGAACCGGAAGCGAA
Source organism: Hypsibius dujardini (assembly GCA_001579985.1). Lineage (NCBI taxonomy): Eukaryota > Metazoa > Tardigrada > Eutardigrada > Parachela > Hypsibiidae > Hypsibius > Hypsibius dujardini. Next base: position 67,606 of record LRSR01004961.1, on the reverse strand, counting down.
ACAGCGCCACCTAGTGTGAAAGCTTCAACATTCCCTGTTCTCGAACATTAACCAAACTACTGCGCAGCCTCGCTCCTGCCTCGCCCCTACACTATAGTTATTAGCTGTAATCTATACACACTACACCACGGTAATTAACTCTTTTTCATAGTCAAATAAGTTTTTTCCCTTTGAGGGCATGCAATGTCTCATAAATATGTAAAACGCATTCAATAAAAAAAAATCAATCGAAAACGTTAACGTTGCAAACGTCCCGGTACGTACATTATAATTAACGTACAAGGCAAGTTAAAACTTGAAAAGAAATCCGTAAAAGCTTTCTCACGACCAAGCAAGGGTTTTCTCGCAAAGACTTATGACAAATAACAGTTTCGTACGTTTTGCATCGATTCTAGTGGTGTGCGATATTCATTCGTACCGCTCAACTATTTTAGCGGAGTCAGTTAATGCAAGAATAATAAATAAGCAAGGTTACGGTATATTACGAGGTAAAGGCCGTTAACCAGGCCGCTTTTAGAAATCGTAACTTAACCAGGCCGGCAGGCCAACAGATGGCGCATAAGTCGTTTTTGCCAAGTCAACCCAGGGAGATGGAACCGAAGTGGCGCCTCTACCGGACTACTTACACACTTCTCCATTGAGATTCTTCTCTTCCTTTTTTTGGACTCAAATTCGAACCGAGAGGCTTAATAACGAACTAAAATGGGTCAGAGAATTTTTCTGAATCATTTCAAGCCATCTGTTATGGCATGGCAGCACTGCAGCGCCGGGAAATCAACGTTGAAAAAACCGGCCTGGTTAAGTTACGATTTCTAAAAGCGGCCTGGTTAACGGCCTTTACCTCGTACCGATTCATCTGCATTTAAGAACGAGTGTCTTCCTCCTACTTAACGACTGCATGGTTCCTCAAAAATGAGAGTCTCTGTATGTGAAGTACTAATATTGCGTGAAAAAGGGATCAGGTTGAGTTGAGCCAGGAAGGAACGTGCATGATTTGAGGCAACTTATCCCTTTCCTTTCCGGTCGAGTTTGTTCATATCTCTCTCTCTCTTCATGCACTCCCTAACTGCGGATTAAAATTCCGTCGGCCTTGTTGTATGAACAACTTCTTTATATATATACCATACATATTTCACGACATCGATCCTGACGTGATAAGCGGACATCTCATATGGCGTATTGTTGGTCTTTCTACCCATACCACAAAACTTGTCACGCCTTTTTCTGTCTTCTTTCCTCCTGTAGTAGTTATCAACGTGGTCTCCTAATTAATTTGTCAAGCAATCTTGTACTGTCTCTCTCTCTCTCTCTGTCGTGTTCCAGATTAGACAAGTCTCGGGGACGTTGTTGGCGGGTCGGCGAACCGCGACCTCACAAATGTGGTACCAGTACCCAATCCCCTTCCTATCCTTATCCTTCGTTCCTTCCTCCGTTTGGTGGAGTAAACAAGTGTCATGTTTGAATCATATTTCAACTTAGCACTCATATTCAGTTTCGGTCGCGAGTGAGCTGAGCGGCAGTGTATGCGAGTGCAGAGCATGATCGGGCCGTAACTAATTAGTCCCGTGCCGTGTTTCTTCATCGCTCGAAGGAAGCCTCATCTCCCGCCCGCCCTCAACTCTCCACTCCATGGTTTTATGTAGACTTTTAAAAATAACCCATTTTAGAGTTTCCTCGCAGGCCTCAATGGCCGAGTCTTGTTGGCGCATAACTATATTCAATAACTGTGTCTCTTTTGCCTATGCCGAACTTCCTCTCAAGAATCGGTTGATCGCTCCTCATACAGTCACACATCCTCATCCCCCGTTATTTTGCTCAATATTATCTTTATCTTCCGGAGATATTCCGATGAGCCAGCAGAGAAGAGGAGACCAAAATATTATCATGCGCCTGTCGGAATTTCTTATCGCCTCGGTAAATTAGGGGAACCGTCTCTCCGTGTTCTTGTGCACGTCACAATGTCCGGCAGGATGATGACTCGATCGTCACTTTCTCATCATCATCCTCATCATCACAATATCATTCCTCCTACGTTATGGCTTGTATTGCTAATGATTTTATCCATTTGCAATTGCCTTCCGATTCGACTTGAGTTTGATGATGAAGACATGTTGGATTTGACTTATCCGTTTAACAATCAGACCGTTTACTATCCGACCATGGAGCAGCTTGGCTTTACCTTTCAGCTGGGAACGGTCTTCCGGGGTCTCAATAAGCAGCAGCACTACTATTCGGCATATTGGTTCCAGGCTGCCGAACACGGAGGCACACATGTCGATGCGCCATCTCATAACCAAATTAACGGGTCAGTTTGTTTTATAAAATCAAGGAGCTTTGTCTTCCAAAATGATTGCTTCAAATCAACAAAGAAAAAATGCTTACCTTTTCAGACGGACAAAAATACCGCTAGTTCTTACTACATATTCTGTAAATGCACAAATTTTAATACATTTTGCTTAAGGTTGGGTACTGTAGTCAGTCAAGTTGCATATTATACATGTTACTTAGATATCCTTATTTTTGGCATATGCGAATCGCTTTGTGGTGGGATAAGCTCTTGACAGACGACGTGAAATTGACCCAAATAAGTCGGAAGCCCGGCTTTCCTTTATGGCAAAACATGATACGGTGTGACGAGATGTTGGAATCTGTGACAGTTGTTTAAGTAGCGGCGCGCGATCCTAGAAATCATCTCACAAATTACTCCATATCTCGCGCGCCCTGTCCGTTTCCACACCATCCCAGTGACAGTTTTCCCCCCTTTTCTCGATATCTACTGTAAGACTTTTTCTTCCACAGAACCTCGGTGGATCGACTACCTCTAGGACAGCTGATCGGCCCAGTAATCGTCCTGGACATTAGCCAAAAAGCTAAGCGCAACGTAAGTCAAACTTACTCCACCTCACTTTCCAAAAAAGGTATAAGAAATAGGACGAAAACGTTAAACTTAAAAGGAGGAAAATCGATTACTATACAGCTCTATATACTTTCACGGGATTGGAGACGCACGTAACAAAATAGCGAAGAATACGAAATGTACAAAAGAAAACGACAATGAGAGTCGAACCGGCTGATGAAAGCACTAATCAGACAGCAAACTCTCAGACGGAAATAGTACTGTTATTTGACAGGTGGATTATCTAATTACCGTCGAAGATCTCCAACAGTGGGAAGAAAAGTAAGCCTTTTAATAATATTCAAACATATTCCAAATTGGCCGTGCTTCCATTAATGACTTTAGTAGAATCACCTATTTGACTCCATAAATTTCGTTTTGTCTGTTTGTGTTTGTGTTTGTGTCTCTGTCTATATCTCTGTCTCTGTGCCTTCTTATGCCTTCTTATCTTTTGAGAGTCTGTGTATTTCTTCAGAGCATTTCTCACATTCATCGCGTGTTCAAATATTCTAACCACCTCAAACTGACTTGACCAACAGGCATGGAAAAATGCCAAAAGGCGGCATCTTGCTAATCTGTTCGGGCTGGGGTCAAAAATGGCCCAACAGAAACGCCCTGTTCGGGACGAAAAACTTTCCCGACGACACGAGCTTCCACTTTCCGGGATTGGCCCCACCTGCCGCCAAGTGGCTCATCAAACATCGCTCTCTTAAGGCCGTTGGCACGGACGGACCGTCCGTCGATTCCGGACCCAACCAACGGCAACTTCCGGTTCACCAACTCTTCAGTGCTGCTCACGTCTTCATCATCGAATTCGTGGCCAATGTGGAAAAGCTTCCCACAGTGGGTGCTACGGTCATTGGATTACCCATGAAAATTGAAGGGGGAAGCGCGGCTCCACTCAGGCTGATTGGCGTGAATTGGCGACAGCGACCGACAGGGGGCGTGACAGTGGATGCGGAAGAGGAAGAAGAGGGAGGGGAGGGGGAAGAGGGTAGGAAGAATATTGCAAGTGGCGTCGGCAGTCGCAGAAAGCATCCATCCCTCAACACATCTGCTTCATCTCGACCTCGTCCGTCAAGTAATGTCACGGCGACGGTCGTGACGCGTCCGACAGCCGCACCGATGCCCAGAAAAATTTCACAAAAGTTAAAAATACCTAATAACCGAGCCGTTATAAATCTACGTTGGAATAGTGGCTTGCCTCTTTTTATCATATTCCCTTTCCTTTCGTTGAGGCTTTTCAGATACGCACAGCTCTAATCAACTTTGAGTATATATATCTTTTATTGCGTGTTCCCGGTGTCCCGATAAAATCCCGCGGTTATTTTACACACGTAGTGTACACTCCTCTATATACTGATTTGATACTAGTATGAAAACGTTTCGGGGATATTTGTATTTATTCAGAAGCAGACAAACCCTGGTACAGAGACAATTAAGTTTGTTTGCAATTAAGAAAAACTTATACCTCGAAACGAAATGATTTTTTTTCATAGAAAGAACCGCTTGCAAGACGGTAGCTTTTGTGTTGATGCAAGAAATGGTTATGCATCGGTCGGCACGTCCCCATTACCCGCTCTTCTTTAATGGTGTTTCTCACGAAAGAGAAAGGAGCGCGGGGGTCAAAAGGCATTATAAATAAGAGCGTCTATGATAGGGAAGGGGGCATTAGTTAGAGGGGTTTATGAAGTGCAAAATTTAAAGTGATATGATCATGGGGCTAAAAGCGCTGGTCAAGACACTCTCTTTACTGCCCATTTACGCCAATTTCCGAAGCTCAAACTTGACGTTCGCGATGAATGATGACCGAGTGAAGGCTTCACATGCCCGATTGTGTCCATCATTTAATTCTGCACCCAGGCGCGGAACGTTGAAATTCCAACCAGCTGGACCTTCCTTCAACTGACCAATACCCGCCGATGTTATTTACACTGTAACTTTCTCTTACGACTACCGTCATACCGATATATCAATGAGCTTGTCACGTGCAACCGAAAAGAATCCCGTGCAAAATTAGGCACACATTCATATACGCGAACCATATTTCATCCTTTTCTTTTTCGTAAAGGGCCGTTTTAGTAAAGACATCTTTACTACATCGTAGTACAGCTAACATATTATCATAGGCTTATAGCATTGTGACAGAGTAGGCGCGAGTCATTAAAGCGAATTAATAAAAATACAATAAAAATAACTTAACGGGAACCTTTGCCGGACACTATCGGCTTGATCTGTTGAATGCGACGACGTATTAGGGGGACCTGCGTGAGGATAGTAGTAGTAACTGTAGTGGACGTGGACGCCAGTGATGATGTCGCGGCGGTTGTATTGAAATCGGACGGAACATTCGTCACGTTTCCGAGAATGTCGACGCTTCGCTCGGTAATGGCCACCACCGGCGTCTCTGTCGTTTTCAGTTGTGATTCTGAATTCAAATTCCCATCCAATACGGCGGGGAATGAGCCCTTTGGAATGTCATCCTGCCAGCTGATCAAGCGGGAGGTTGTTGTATTGGGTGACGCTGTGGTAGCGCTGCTGTTATCGAGGACAGTCGAATTAACAGCGCCATCTATCGGCAAGGGAGTCGCTGTCGTCCATCGTGTGTTGATGACCATAGGTGATTCCCACGCCGTTGTCGCCGTCGTCGTCCAACTGCCTTCCGTCTGCTGCTTCGGCATCTCACCCATTTGGACCATTTTATCGTCTGACGGGTCCTCCATCTGTGTCTGATGGACGCTTATCACTTCCGCCTGGAATGTCTCCGAAGAGCCATTTCCCAAGGACACAGTGACCATGACACTGCCGACGGTGGTGGCGGTGGTGTTGACCCTCTCGTCGTTGAGATTGCTCGACAGACAGTCTCGAATTCGGGAGAGAATAAAGCTTGTACTTCCAGAGACAGCTTCCTGGATCTGTGATTTGGCAGCGGTGATGATGTGTTTGACGGCTTCCGTGGCTTCCTGGCTGCTTTCCGGGTCGACCATGACGTTGCCCGTGTCTTTGTCGATGGCGATGAAGTGAGACCGGTAACTCTGGATGGCGTCGATGATCCGTTGGCCAGAGTTCTCCACCACCACTTTTATCCGGAAAAAAAAATCATTATTTCGGGCATCTAGATGGCCTGCCACGAAGCGCTTTACGAGCGGGTGACAATGAAAATGGTGAAGAAAATGAATTCTTGTGGTGACAAGACTGAACAAATGGGAAGGCAGATTAGTGTTCTTTTGCACTTGCTAATATCATGTCTTAGTGCTACAGTGCAGAACCCATGCGCTGCGCACCTGTCAATTGTTTAGGGGATATGTTGTACTTGATTGGTTGATTGACTCATATTTTAAACTCGGCGTATGAGCTAACATTTCCCTGTAGAACCGAAAAAAGGTAATAGTATTTTGCGACCGTTCGTAGTTTCATTTCCCGAGCTAGAAAAATTTAAATTTCATGTCTTTACTTATCATTTGCTCTCCATTATTTCGCTCAGAAATGCTCAATAATTATTCAGTTTTAATTAATTAGTACCTATTGAAATGTCAAACTGGGCTCATGTATCCACACCGGAAAGAAATGAGGAGACTGTGTAACCTCTACCGCACTGCCGGCCAACGCGTCGGATTCATTTTGACAGATGTCAAGTCAAGGGAGGAGTCTTTGCCCACCTGCCCAATGGAATGCAAATCCGGTACCAGTATCGAACGATCGCGCATGGAGGTAGACAAGCAGGTGGAGTAGCAATGGTGGTGGATACTGACTTTGGCATCTCCCAAGTCGTAGGTGATTTTGGAGAATTTTTTTTGGCGGATAGGACTACTCGGGCCAACACTGAATATCTAACCCTCAAATATGTCATCGGAGGCGCCTCGGAGACGGTTATTGGCGCTTACGTCGCTTGCTCCAAGGGTCAAGCTGATGTCACACACGCACTCCGGTTGTACGGGAGGCTGGAGTAATTGCTTCGGAAGTATCAAGGTATTGATTGTCTCTCTTTAGTTGATTGCTTGATTGGCTGTGATCTTCATGTATTACATAAAAATTGATTGATTGATTAGAAGGCACAACAGGCGCGTACTGATGCTTTATTGTTGCAGTGCTTGGACATCGAGTGATTTGTGCCGGCGATTTGTATCCGTCCACGAAGCGGCTGTACGACGACCTCATTGCCAAGTTGGTCACCGAATCAGGAAAGGTCGAAAAGGTGGGAGGGAATAGTTGGCCTGCTAACAAGCCCGATTGTTTCCTCGACGCTGGCCTAGCTGTCCACTACCGACAAGCTGTTCTATCCAAGATGATGGATATCGATACGAACGAGCTCATTGCCGATCATCTCATGGCCTATGTCGAAGCCAGCGTTATGGAGCTGACATCTGCCGAGGAGGTGGTCGCGGAACCGTTACGGTCTGCAGGTACGGCACTCTATTGTATGACTAATGATTGATTGATCGATTGTTTGAACGCATGGGTAGTATTTCGAAGGAGATACACGGACTGAAAGTTTCTCTGTTTAAATTTAGTTAATAACGATAAAAATACGATGAAAATAGCTATGCAGAGGGAATCAAACTTGTGTCCCCATCCGGGCTGCGGAAGCGTCTTTACATCGCGTCGCAATCTGACCACACACATTCGCTCTCACGTGTCACAGGCTGAACAGGGTCGGCCCAGAGTGGGGAGGCTGTATCTACCCTGTCCCAGAATTCTGCTACAGTCATCACGATCCATCGTACGTCAAGATTCACTTGAAGACTATGCACCCTCTGTACAAGCCACCGGAACTCCAGCAGGAACGGTAGCTCATTATCATCAAATCTACTTCTATAATTGTTCTTGCATTGTCATGCATAGTAACCTTTGACATACACCACGTCTTTAACATTATAGATTAGACTGATGAAGATGAACAAGATCGTGCAGGTCACGGAATCTGATCACGATTCTCAGATTCTGGTTGGAAACGAAATTCCAAGTCCTATTCCGACGGCCTACTAAAATCGGGAACACCCGCTGTCTCCCTCAGCCAAGAACATAAGCGGAAGTACGCCTAGAGATGGCTAAAAATGAAAATTTAATTTAACTAAACTAAAAAAAACTAAAACTTTAAAAACTATTTTTTCATAGCTTTAGTTTTCTTGGTCGAGTGATTAGATTTAAAACAATTAGCCAGTTCAATCGGCTAGAACGAAATTAAAAGTCTAAATCAGTTAAAGAGACTAATCTAAAAATCTTGAAACTATTGTTAAATTGATTAATTTTACTTTTTGCCATCCCTACATTCGATGAGATGAGTTCTTCTGCACCTACAACGTCCCACACGATCCTCGTCCCTTTACCGGCTAAGCTTCTTCCTAAACCTCCTCGCGGGAGGTACTTGCCACAACCGGGTGTGAAGCTGCTTCATCGGCTCTTTCTGGAGAAGGAACAAAAGAAATTGACTAATGCCGCCCTCTTCATGGCCCACCACCAACGCGCACCGTACGATAGCGTCACCCCAAAAACGGTGTACTTGAGACGTCGCAAAATGAAGGAGCGAGTGGGAAGCCAGTCGACTGCCGTAATTGAAAAACTTTAATACGCTTTCTCTAATGGCCCTATTCCAACATGGCGGTTTTTTGCTGTGATCGTCAGTGCAAATTTTGCGAAAGAAACCCCACCTTCCATCCGATACTGTCCGTTTGAGATGATTGCGGCAATGTTGACGTCGGTTAGTTTCGATTCCGGCACGTTCCGTATGATGATCTTCATTGACTCTCGCAGGTGATCAAGTGACGTTTTGATCGCCTCATTGATCTCCGTTTTTGCCTTCTTAGCGGTGTCAGAAACGACATTGGTGGCGCGGTCGACGAGTTCGAAGATGCGCCGTGAGTCGTTGCTGGTTCGTTGGAGGGAAAAGAAGAGATTTTCACGGGAGGAAATGGCAGAATGGAAGGTTTTTGTCATCGCACTCTCCAGCACATCGTTGATGAAGTTAGATGCGGTATCCACAGACAGTATTATCCGGTGAGCGTTAGTTTCCGCTAAGTTATCCCCTCGGCTCCGTAAAACGTTCACTAGTTGATCAGGTCCCTAAAAAATTTAATCATCTAATAACTCATATATACTCACATACTAGGATTTACTGTTGGCAGTGACTGTTTGGCTTGTCAATGATTATGCTTAAGCCTTTCTCGTTTATCTGTGTCTGCCTGTGTCTGCCTGTCTTCTGTCTGAATGTGCGCTTGTTTATCTGTCTTGTTTGTCGGCTTCTCTGTCTGTCTGTCTGCCTGCCAGTCTGTCGGCCTATCTACCTATCTGGCTGGCTGGCTGCCTGTCGGTCTCAATCTATCGAGCTGAGGATCTGTCTGATAATTCAGCGATATTTTGTTCGCTGGTATCTATGCTTGCTTGCTGGCACATAATGACTGCGATCTAAAACTGTAGGTAGAAGTTTAGCTATCATCCGTTAAGGAAACTTGCCAAATCTTGTCCAAATACGGCCAAACTCCTGGATGGTATGTGAAACCTCCGATGGATGCATTCCGTAAGAGAGGCACAGTAGAGTATGCCGAGAAGATAGATCCTGTAGCAGAGCCGAGCACCGTTAGTTGACAAGACTTGCATCGTGCCCAACGTCCACAGGAATACTTCCGTAGACGGCACGGCACAATGAAAACTCGCCGATTTGTAGAAGATGTATGGATCCACTAAGTACAGGCTTATGATAGGTGCTACTGAAGCTAGAGCTCACACGAGCGTATCAGTGACAGACAGTAGCAAGTGTCTGAAGATGCTAGGTCGGCCAAAAAAATGCCCGGCAGACGCGCTCATAAACGAACGGCTATGCGGGAGAAGGAATGGACCTCGCGCTAGAAATCAATGATGATGATGATGACAAAAGGAATAGACAAGTCAACAATGCTGAATGATAATGATGATGATGATGTCTCGATGTCGGGTGGGGTGTAGGCGGAATAGGTTAGGAGTCAGGAGATGAGAGGACGAACAAGATTGCTTTCTTTAAAAATAGACGTTTTACTACAACAGAGTCAGAGACAGACAGAGGCAGCGAGAGAGTCGGTCAACAATGAGGACCCCATGCACCCAAATCGGACAAGCAAAGAGAAGACGTGAAAAACAAGTGGGGAATATAGCGTGTCTCTTTCACTCTCTCTCGTATCCGGCGCGATATGGTTATAAGATTATCCGCAGTGTGACGAGAAGACGACTCGTCGGTCCGGCGGACGGGTGGACGTTGGATAACGTCTCTTGCGTTGGCGTGCCCCGAAACAGCGGAACCGGTAGGATTTGGACGATGCAGCGGTTTTTGCTAGTAGCTACTTTTGTCCGTCCTCCGTCATCACTCACTACTCGCTTGCTGGAGCCACTGGATACTGTGTTACAATGGTACAGTACATAATAAAGTGATGAGCCCGTGGCTTTCTCTACTCTCAAGCATCCTTTGCATAACTCAATGGAGAGAGAGTGCAGTGAGTAAGAGTAAAGAGAGTCAAGACACACCGGTCCCCCGGTCTCCGGATGTTACCAACCAAAGATAAACCAGATAAATAGCGCAGTGTGCCCATACTTGAATTAAGCAGCTAGCCTAATTAAACACACTGCACAGCAATACCACTGTCTGACCTTGCCAGAACTGCCGACCAGACCACAGACGGCATTGTCTGCGTGGCGTCTCTAGCAGTACAACCATTCCTTTATGAGGAATGAAAGAGAGAGAGAGCGCTCACACTTGTCTCATGGTAATGAAAAATTAACTCGTGGACTTGACTCCTCAGGAGATGGAGAAGTGTGTCCCACCCACCAGCCAACGGACTGACCTAACACTTTAAAAACATGAATACAGGTCTGGCGTGCAACCTTACACTTATTCCCTCCGAAGGAGGCAAGAAGAACAAGTATGAAAAAGGAAAGTTGGGTAAAATAACGGGGAAGAGGGGCTAAGATCGATAAGAGAAAGAGCGTCCCCACTGATTAACATTTACTGCTTCATTCCGTGTCTGAAGAGTTCTGTGCATTCAATTGTTGTGAGTTGAGGGAGACTTGAAGTTGATTCCCGCCTATTGGAGATGTTGGTCAGAAATTGCTACTGATCGGAAACCCCACAAATCAAACCCAAATGATAACTAACCTTGCGTGGGGGCCTGGATGACGATTTGGTTGGAGGAAGTAATTGGGATTCCGAGCTGGGTGATGTAGTTGCGAATCGCTTCCAATTGATTCGCAGACAGGTTCAACTATAATCATAACAGTTCATACCAGGAGGGAGCTCTCTTCAGGAAAGACTTACATTGGCCTGCTGGACATCACCACCGGGTCCGTTGACCATGATGGGGAGCGTCTGTGTCCGTTCCGGCTGAGAATCGCCGGTGCCGGCCGACGGCAGGCTGGACGCAGCGCCGCCTTGCTGGACGTAGTACTGCACCTCAGACACCGATCTAGGCTGAAATGACGTCACCATCGGTCAGACGTCAGACGAAAGAAAACACATGTGAAAGAGTTGTGCGGCTGCTCACCGTGTTCTTGGTGGTTGGCTTAGGCTTCACTTCGTCGCGCGGCACAATATCAATCAAGAAATCAAACTGGTCGCACTTGCTGACCGCCGTGGCCACGTCGTTCCGCTGCAGCGTCCGCCGCTTGTTCTCCTCCACATGGAGCCACGCACGGAGGGTCAGCTCCTCAATGAACATCTCGCAGGCCTTGGACAGCACCACGGGAGCCTCAGAACTGATCATCTACAAAAAGAAAGAAGCAACTCACGGGCACAATCAATCAGAGCGACAAAGTCAATCAATTTGAGCATACCCCGACATCCTCGTCCAGTTTCATAATCTTCTTTATCCGAGCCAGCGGTAGCTCCTGGTGTCGGAATTCCTCCTGCAAGAAGAAACAGCTGCAGCTAAATGAACATTCAAAATCGGCACAATAATGAACCAGACTCTTCAGCTTGATAAAGCTACAGTGGTTGCTTCCTGGTTAGCCTCAATCAATCAATCAAACGAAGTAATAGTATACAAACGATACGCAATACAGAAACTATATCCTCCACTCAAATACAGGCACGCACATTGATGATTCAATCTTGGAATCATATCAAGCGATATCTTCCATTAAAAAAAGAGACCCATTCAAGCGCTCAATGTTCAACGATCATTTTAAATTTAGCCAAGGTGCCCATGTGTGAGGAAGAGATTAATCAATCAATCAAGCTATTACTCCAATGCACAGGTGCACCATTTTTACGTCAATACTAATTACTAAGAACTAGTACTAGTTCGCAGCACTTTCGTCGCTTGTCAGAATCTCTTTCAGTAGATCAGGAATGCCTACAAATGAAATGGTAAAATGATTCTCACAGGCCTCATAGAGCGGATCTTGTCGGTTTGGCGCTGCCAAAATGTCCTCAACTGCTGTTCAGCGGAAGATTCCCTTGTGACCGTTTCCTCAGCTCCTCCCGCGGATTGGATCACTAGCTGCTGATTATTATCCAAACTGATCGACGTCCCGTCCTGGCTGACGATGGTGGAGCCCGAAGGTAAATTGGCCAGGCTCTGCGCAAGCGCCGTGAAAGTCACTCCTGATCCCGATGACATCTTTCTTTATTTGCGTTGCAGACAAGCAGTTAAATATTATTTTAAATGCTGTACAAAAGTTGATCATTCAAAACCACAACAAATGGCTTGAGGGGAAAGCATAAATATTTATTTGGCGGTCCGATAAAAAGGAGCACTCCTTGTTTCTTTCATTCACCACAAAACAAAAACCGCGAATGGCAAATGAATGGAGGATTGGAAGAGAGTGGAGACCCAATGAAGAATGAGCAAGGCACGCATTGGACCTCCAAAGACAAATCATGGCGTCCCGCCAGTCACGTGACAAATCTGCCTGCAGCACCAGCGGGTCCTGCCCCTTCCAAGCCCATCGCCCACCCCAATGAAAATCCAATCAAGGGTGCTCATTTCATTTCTTCCCTACCTGGCGAACCGTGCAGCACAATTTGCACATTCTCTTTACCTTATATCTGTGATTGTGAGTAAGTTTGGCATTTTGGAGGTCGCAGATGGAGACTTAAAAACTAACAGAGCGTTGTACATTATTAATTTACTCGCACCAGTAACTAGAAGAAGCCCATAGCAAGTTGCCTTCGAAGCAAACCTGCAAGTGACAAACGAGAAGCCGCGTGGTAGTTTTCAACGTGAAACACACAAACACATCAAAAGTAGTGAAACAAAGACAGCCAGCCAATATTTCCAACCAATATGAGCAAAGCAGAAAGTCTGTATGTTGCGGTAGTTAATGACACAAAAAAGATCATCACGCTTCTTGCTGCTGCTCGACGACGCTGTTCTGCTCTTCTACCGCAGAGTCGTCAGTCGGTGAGAAAATACCTAGCACGGTGAGTTGAGCAAAGCCCAGCAGGGAGGACTCATCGGGTACCTCGTTGGCCAGCACGCCGGAGCTCAACGGGAACACCAAGGACCGGGAAACGGGTGGCGACTCGATTGTCTTCTGCAGATTCGCCGCCACTGATATTCTATCACGGCCATCAACTGTCAAGTAGATAACATAGATCAGTTACTTATACTACTAGTTAAACTGAAGCAATTTCAATAAATCCTACGGTACCTAGGCCAGCAGTGACTAATTCGCTGGAGATGGCGTCGGCGTTGTCCACGCCGAGAGTGTACTCAAACCGAATGTCATTCAGTTCCCTCGTCTGATTCCTAACCCGAAGGACGAAACCGACCATTTGACCGGTGGTCCAAGCTGCAAAAGCGACAAACTCCTTTTTTAAGCTCAGGCAATGTACACAAAAAATATCAAAGTTAAAAGAATGTCACCACGTACGGGCAGGTTCAGTTAAGGAGCCATTGGAGAGGCCCAGGGGACTATCTACCGGAAGCGCAATGTCTTCGTTAGATTCCACGTATTCCTCGTCTTCTGTGAAGGTCCATTCACCGCTGACAGTCCGGAAGAATCTCCCGCTCCCGTGTTTGTCATTACTGGAAGAACAAGAAATGGATCGTGTAAATTTTGTGTTTTTTTCCCTGTTACGCCAATATAAACTTTCGTTCACATAGATAAGTACTCACTTGGGATATCCGTCGTTTGGATCGTCATACGGCTTGACGTACATGCCGGGTCCGTGATCGAGAAGAGTCTCCTTGAGATACCGCCTATCTTTGGCTTTTTTGAAGAATGGATGCTTGAGGAGCTCTGTGGCCGAGGGTCTTTTGGTTGGGTCTTTGTAGAGACAGTCTGCAATTAGCTTCCTAAAACATGTTAGAACGAAGTTGTGGAAGAGATCGGTCAGTTCACAAGTAATAGAGCCTGTACAAAATAGCAACACAAACAAGACGGGACAAGACAAAACTTAATCGACAGGGAAAAGCAAGGCCAACAGATAGGACAAAAAAGCGCAATTGCAACAGCAAACCACAAACAAAACTAACGTTCACATGCATATTGAGAAATAAGAACAGGCAGTATCCTACCGAAAGTTCTTGCTGTAGTGCTTGTACTGGTCCTTGATCTCCGCCCCTGTTTCCAGTGACGGTGGCTCGTTCTGCAGCGTCAACATCAGCACCTTCACCGGTAAAAAAGAAATACTTATTTCAACTTACGCCAAGAGAGATTTTGCCCATTCTTCCATTGTTCATTTTATTATAACCGGTTTGCCTCTTTTCTATTTATTGTACCTGCATCTTACCTTCATCGCAGGGAATTTATGGTAAGGTGCTCTCCCAGTGGCCAGTTCAATCGCGGTAATGCCAAAGCTCCAGATGTCGGCTTTGTAATCGTATCCAACTACTTGCTCCATTACCTGTCACACGAAAGGGAACAACATAAGACTAGAGAAAAATGTTCGGGAAAGAAATAGAACAGTGAAGATTAGAGTAATGAGTAAAAATCAAACAATCAATGATCCACATCTTTGCCATTACCTCAGGTGCCATGAAACACGGCGTGCCAACGAAGGTATGTCGACAATTCTCCCGCAGTCCACCTCCATAGTTGGCGATAAAAGCACTCACACCGAAATCGGCAATCTGAACCGACCCATCTTCTCCGAGGAGGATATTTCCAGCCTTTATGTCGCGGTGAATTTGACCGTTGTTGTGAAAGTATTCCAATCCCCTTAAAACCTCCTTCAACACCGTCGCAATCGTCGCCTCATCAAATATTCCATGCCGGCAATCTTCGTTCTCCAATCGATACTTGATGATATCATGAAGGGAACCGCCTAAAGGAAAATAAATCCATTACAATGACTCATCATCAATCAATCAAGCAACGGATCATCACGAAAAAAATGGAGCGCCATACCTGCCAACAATTTGATGACTAACCACAACTCTTCCTCCACCACAAAGGAAGTGTAGTAAGTGACGACATTCTCGTGGTTACACAGACTCATCGCCTGAATCTCCTTACACAGCTCCTCCATGTTGGTGGAGACCTTCTCCAGGTTTATGCGTTTAATGGCGCAGCGTTGATTCCGCGGGAGACAAATGGCTGAATAGACCTGGGCACTGGCTCCCATCCCGATGACATTCTTGATTTCGTAGGCTTTCGGTCCCGTTGGCCAGGCGTCCTTGTTGGTGTCCACGGCGGGCGGCGGGAAGTTAGTCGCCTGCGTAAGGTGAGGGATGGAGGATCCTTCCCCGTCTGATCTTCCTCCCGTCAAGTCATCCATTGAGTCCCGCACGTCTCTTCTTATCCAGGCAGTACTAACAATGTGTGTTTATCTATTCAGTAATAATAATTGGAGTCTCCGTTAAATTGAACGTTAGCTGAAACAGAAAAAAAGATAAAGAGGAAGTACTGTAAAAATATTTGTTGGTACACACTGTTCCTTTAATTTTAAAATGAGAAAAGGAGACCCTTGATATTCGAACACGACAGTCTGCCATGCGAACAGTACGGTATAATTTGGAACGTGAACGTCAAAACGAAACATCAGGTGAAAAATGACGTATTTCACTTAATACTAGAACACTACTGTTTTAATTGGAACGTTCGAAACAGCATTTTCACTACAAATCAATCAATCAACTACTCGAGAGAGATTCTCAAACAGCTCTCTTTCGCATGTCTTATGCTGCATCAGTTATAATTTCATTTAATTTTTACCGTTTCATGCCAGAGATGACTTTTCAGTTTCGACAATCTTTTTCCTGCTTGAAATTAATGACTTGAGCGTTCTTCTATTTTCGCAGAAGTAGTATCACCAGTGAGATGGCAATCGGTTGTTGCTATCACTGCGAATATTAGTTGACATCATCAACAGACTTGCAAAGTAGAGAGAATCACCATGGATTTCTTTGCTGTGCTTTTGCTGAGGCCTTGCTGGTAGTGCGGTTTGTGCTGTACGATTTTTTGGATGAGATGAAGCATTTGGCTTGTCATCACACGATCGTTTCCCGTGTTCCGCCCGGATATGTGTTTGATGCAGAAAGATTACAGAAGCTCAGGTAGAAATTCCTTTTTTTTAAAGTTCTTTAAATGCTTTGCTCCCTGCTGAAACAACTAAATCTGTGGCGAAACTCTTTTTGCAAGTCTCATTTGCGTTCTCTAACCGATTCAATTCTTATTCTACCGTATGTTTCGAGAGATATGGGGACCGGGAAGCAGAGTATATTTACCGTAGGAGATGCGTATTTACTCGATTTGGTCCATCAGTCATCCGTTGATTGATCGATTGTGAGATATTGAACATCTTTTATTCTCTCATCATTGATTGATGTATTCCCGCTAGTTACTAGTACACCAGCAGGTCATTTGCCTTGATACTAGGCTGCTTTTTTGCTTAGGTGAAGACTGCTGGAAAAGGATCGCAGTCCTATCTCGATATTTCGGATTGATGCAGCGCATTTCTCTCGTCCGTCAATCACTACTAGTACGGAATGCGAGCTCCTCCACCTTCACTGGAGTTCAATATTCTGCCCATGCGGAGACCAAGGTTGGAGTCGGAAATTTTCGCCAGTTATTGATGGATGGGACTGTTTTGCCTGAATTTAAGTTAGTAGAGTGCCATTATTTGTTTTTATTTCAGAACAAAAAGGACACTGCAACTGGCCTGATAAGCGAACTCACCTGAAAAGTTGGCATTCTTTAACGCGTTTTGGAAACCAATAATAAAAACACTGCTGTAATCCGTCGCTGTATGTGTTCCTTTGATTGGTAAATTTGGTTTGTAGTGATCATTATCCAGTTAGTACGGAATCGGCACGAAACGCACACTGCTTGACTGGAGAGCAAAGTGAGATTTTTCTTTATTGACTTCACAGCTTTTCCCGGTTGTGCCGACCGACTCGGGTGCCTCGAGGCTGAGTCTGATGAATAATCCTCCAGATCTACAGATCCCGTATTGACACCGCATTGGAGTCTGGAATCTTAACTAGGTCGGTTGGATTCTTTTAACCTTCTCGTAAGCATGTAGGGACATTCAGTTTCTCACGTTTTTATTCGTGCTTTAGCAATCTTGGCGCAGCGCTTGTAAGTTGCGGAAGCGCAAGGGAAACCCGTTTATGACGAGCCAGACGATGCAATCGAATTTAATGTTCTGGCGACAGGTGCCAGAACTTCAATTCACTGCGCTTAGCCGACGAATCGGGCCAATAATACCAGTACGGATTGATTTGATCAATGGATACATCATTTTTCGCACAGAAACCGGCCAGTATCATGGTCACGGGACGGGAGCAACTGCTGAAGTACTTGCAGAAGCCGGTATACGGAGCTCAGAACCTCTCGCAGCTACAACGGATAACGGAATTCGTGTTTCTGAAAACAAAGCCTTGATCTTGCCTGGTTATGCATATGAACTATTGGAGCGATGCTTCGAAGGTAGTAAATTATTTTTCGCTTACAAGTGCTTCTTAATACATTCAGCAGTTTCTTCGGTTGGTGCTCTAAACTCCTTGTCATTTGAGGAGACACGTGGGAGACTACACATCTGCCCACCATTGCCGTTGAAATGGAGCTGGACAAGACTTCGAGGAATTATAGGCTAAAATGGAACTGTACATGCATCCCGATTCGCCGGTCCGGCTCTTTCTTGGTGTGAAGATGTTTAGAGGAAACCACTTCAACGTTTGCCATGTAAGTATGATTTGTACTAGTAACTCAATGTTTCGAACCTCAAAAAGCCACCAGAATCTCGATTTGCGATGTTTAGTCAACTACTAATGGTTGCCATGATCGGATAATAACAACACTTCTTTAGTGCTTAATGATTTTCAGCTTCACTACACATTTCATGACTAATATTGTCTATATTTAGGTTATCGGAGCACATCAAGACATATGGAAGACTGACGGACGCCGATTGTCAAGTATTCAAGAAATCAATGCTAACGCTGGCCCTGGCACATATACGTTTGAAAGGGACTGTCTTCCAACGCTGGAGTGGATCGCAGCGGAAGTGTTTGACGGAACAAAAGTTCTGGATACCCCTGAGTTTAATGTCCTTCGATTTATAGAATTCCCGTAATTGAAATTTTCAAAGACTGTATCGCCGCATGTTTCGTTTAGAAGTTTGGTTGTCTTAGCATTGGATTGGTTCCATTTCATGTTATTTTTCACGCGCTGTATTTACGTTCAGCAGTTACTACAAGTACGAGGTAAAACTTTTATTTCGGCTAATGTCAAAATCGCTTTTAATTCAGCTAATCGGGGGAGGCAGGGGCGCAAGTATCGCACTTCTCATTACCAGGTACCCGGGACAAACATCACTTGCACTCGTACAAGCAACCAAAACAACCGACCAAACTTATACTACGCAGCATTTAGCTATTTCTTGGGTTTTTTCTTTTCAACCGCTTTTTTAGCCGGCCTTTTGGCCACCATTTTGCTTTTGTTTTCTTTTTCTCTTTCGTTTTCTCAAATTTTTCTTTCGCTGCCGCTGCAGCTTTATTCAATCGTTCGACCAGGGCCACCCGAACACTCGATTCACTCCAGATTTTTCTCGCCTCCGTCTCCTCTTCTGCGAAGGGAACAAGGGAACACCTGCATCCGCACAACTATCTAAGATATCTATGATGGCCAGTTCCTCTTCTGCAATAAATTTAGTTGGGCGCCCCACAGATCCAATGCCCGGGTTTGCCAAATGTCGACGAAGTTAGTTTGAGATACTACATATTCGCATGCGGCAGAGTAAACAGATAATCCACGGGACGAAATTGCAAATACAGCCTCTTGCAAACAGGTGGACATTTTTTTCAGATAAAAAATTCAAACCGAATAGTTTTGGAAGAGATGATATTTTGGAGACCGGAAGAACAGAATGAACGCACCTGCTGTCAACTGCAGTATGTGCTTGTATGTGTCTGACAAGAATGTATAGACTGTAGAGTAAAGTGTGCTAGTATGCCTGAGCTGAGCCTGCGAGTGGCGCCTCTATCGCCTCTACCGCCTCAATCCCGTCTCTGTTACAGCAAAAATGTTCCTTGTTTTTTCAAAACAGTCGTCTGAACTCTACAGAGGTATTCCTGCCTTTCTCTCAATTCCCTCTTGTTGGCAAAATTTTGTTTGACTTTATCAAAGTTTCAATATCTGTGCCAAGTCACTGACAGCGAGAGAGCATGAAACGCAAAAAGTTAGACGAATTAAAAGCGATTTTGCACATTAGCCGAATTAAAAGTTTTACCTCGTACTAATACGCTTTGAGTTCATGCTACCGATGCGAAGACAGTGAAGAGCTGCCATCGCAGTCTATTTGTGCGCGCTAGTGCCACAGTCAATGGGATGACACAGCGCTCCCTGCCATCCTTGTCCTACATTAGGTAATGGAAAAGTCAACTGTCCCATTCCAGGAAGGTTACCTCTTATGCCAAAAATGAACAAGTTAGTAAATATGACCTGTTTCGCTTGAGAATAGAAACAATTCATTTTTAAAAATTATATTGAATTGCGACTTTAATGGAACGCCAATTCCACCCAGAGCATTTTCACAACAAATCAATCCATCAACTACTACGAGGTAAAACTTTTAAGTTAACGCAGCGAAGGAAACAAGGGGCGCACATGTCGCAACTGATGCGATGTGTGTGCAAACGAGCAAGTGGTGCGCCTATAGCCTCGAATCCGACAGTTTTTACAGCAAAATTTCTCCTTTTTTTCAAACAGCCTGATTTCCACTTTTGATTGGGTAACATCTTGCTACCAGGTTTTTTGGACGTTTTAAAGTTTCAGATTGGCAACTCTATTGGCAAATCGTGAAACAGCAGGAAAAATGGGGAAAATGGGGAAAGTGCGTCAACTTAAGAGCGATTTTGCCTGTGCGTCAACTTAAAAGTTTACCTCGTACGGATTTTTGAACAGTTGTCTTTCACGTGTGTTTTGCAAGTTTTGCTGCACGAGTCATTGCATTCAATTTTTACCGTTTCGTTTTCAGATGACTTTTCACCTCCTTTTCTCTGCTTAAGATTAATGAATTGAAGGTTGTTCTATTTTGGCAGTAGTATTACCAGTGAGAGAGCAATCCTCGATTGGAATTTCTTAACTGCTGATATTATTATTGTGGACGTCATCAACACAGGCGTGAGGAAGGGGGAGGATCAACATTCACCATCGATTCGTTTGTTGTGCTTTCGCTGGAGGCCTCGCTCATTGTGCTTGGTGTGCGCTGTACAGTTTTTTTTGGTCTGAGCTGAAGCATCTGGCTCATCACTAGACGATTGTTTCCCGTGTTCGGTCGTGTGTGTGTTTGATGCAGAAAGATTACGGAAGCTCAGGTAGAAATTCCTGTCTCTTTTCTTCGCAAATTCTTCAAAATTCATTTTTTCTCTGCTCCGGAAACAACCAAATCTAACAACGATCCGTGTGACACCATCAGCAGTGAATTTACTTAGTGGGATTCTTGTCTGTATCTCTGTTTAAAGGAAAGGCAATTACAAGCATGGAATTCGGGAAGTTGGCTCAAAATGTCGGATCCAACATCCAGAGGATGTCCTCACAAAGTAAACTTCCTTTTCTCTTTTGATAACACTCCTTACCAGATGCCATCATGTGAGACTTGTATCATGGTGTTTCATTATTCAGTCAGTGACGTCGAACGTATGGTCAGACAGATTGGGACACCATCTGACTCAACTGATCTTCGGGAAAGACTGTAAGGACCTTTCTTCCTTCTCTGCAAGACCACCCTCCCTTATTAGTAACAGTAAACAAATGCGTCGTTCTCAATGCTTATTATTTATGAATATGACGATTGCTGGAATAGTGGATTAAACTTGTTTTTGTGCTTGATTGATTGTGTGTTCTGCTGTTAGCTTGACCGACTGATTGGTCGGTTGCTTGCAAATTGAGACCATACTCTCGATTCGAGTCGACTGTTTATGTCATGTTTGACGGCGCTTTAGTAGCTGTGCTTAACTTTATTAGGATGAGTGAAAAGTTTGTTTGTGTTTTTGCAGTCACACATTGACGCATGGCGTCCATGACATGGCCAAGCAGACGGGAGAGATGATCAAGGAGATGGGCAACCTCCCTCCCACTTATCAGCAGACTGATCAGCGCCAACAGAAGCTCCTCAAGGAGAATTTGGTCCGACAATTCAGCGACGCCCTCGATCGCTTTCAGAAGGCACAAAGACTGGCCGCACAAAAGGAGCGAGAAAGTGTCGTCAGAGCTCGCGCACAATCGTCAAACAATGCGCAGACCGAATGGGTATGGTTCTTTACTTGACCTCAAATGCATTAATTAACTCGTTTCTGGATGGAGCTATAATGGACTTGTTTATTGCTTTTTGCGAAATAGAATCCGTTCGAAGATGGCTCACAGGCAGGACGAGCACCGCCACCACCGTATGCCAAATTCTTCAAACGGAAACACAGATAGTTTTACTCGCTGATAGCCTTGTCAAAATTGTCATGCTGTCTAGGTATATGCAAAATCAGACCGTACTGCAAGTTGAAGATGACGTGGACATACAGGCACTTCGGGAACGAGAGGAGGCAATCAGGCGTCTTGAGGTTAGTTGGTCCTTCGATATGCTTTCTTGGTGAAAAACATTCTTATAAGACGTCTGGGTTACTCTTTTTGGTATTTAGGCTGACATTGGGGATGTCAATCAGATTTTCAAGGATCTTGCCGTTTTGGTGCATGAGCAAGGGGAGATAATTGGTGCGTTTCAGCCCGAGTTTTGCTTTTTGGATGACGATGCGGTGAGCTTATCTTGATGTGTTTTTGTGTATTCGTTTGTAGACAGCATTGAAGCTAACGTGGAAGGTGCACAAGTTCATGTTGAGCAGGGAACTACACAGCTGTCCGAGGCTCGCCGCTATCAGGTAGGCGGAAACTGTCGCTTGGCATGCCTCGACTGAGTTTTTGCTGTGTACATGTGCTCTTCCTTTGATTTATCTTTGCTTTCTCTTTTGTTTTTTTGAAAGACGAAGGCGCGAAAGAAGATGGTGTGCATTATCGGAGTTCTGGCTGTCGCCGCTTTGGTTCTCGCCCTTATCATTTACTTTTCCGTCAAACCGTCATCTTGATCACGCACTCTATTGGGCTGATTTTCTTCATTCCGCTCATTTCCCTTTCCCGGCAGTGTAATAGTGTAATAGTTTTTGTTTATGTGTTATTACTACATTTTCTATGGTGGGTGTGATTTTATATGACCAGCTAATGCTACTTAATTTGAAAGTTTCTTTTAGTTTTCCATCCTTTTCTCAGCTTGATTGTTCTTTTTTTCTGAACCAACACTCATACCTAGTTTCTACCTGCCTCTCATTTTCTGCTTCAGACAAAATCAAGGAAAAAGACCATTCTGCTGGTGGTAATTGCATTTGTCATTGTCTTTGCAATCCTTTTGAGCGCCTACTTTTCGGCCCGTTAGATCGGTACGGATTCGATATCTTATTTTACCTACACATCCCAACAATCCTCAGAATGATCTAAAATACTGCTTATACTTTTTCAAAGGCTAATTAAATAAATACATGATAAAAAATGAGTTCAATAATGTGGATGTGAAATAATGAGATGTGGATTCCAGATAGATAACACCCGGACAATGATCGGAGGCTCCGGCCACCGCCCATACTGAAATTTTTTCATTGTACTAACACAATAAAAACAATAACAATGGCTACGGCTGGCCAAGTACTAGTAACAGCGGACGGTTCCCTTCCCTGTTTGTGCTGTTAAAGTCCAAAGACACCGATTCTCTTAAATCACTAAAGGCACAAACGGAAGGAGAACAAGCAAAGCACCACATCTACTCCTGTCGAGAAAGCAGGAGCAGGCTATTGCTCTTTTCATCCTCACGAGCATTGGAGGCCAAATCACTAGCACTAATGCCGTGGGATGATAGGATGGACGAATTACTGGCGGCTACTATGCTCGGCCGACTCTCTTCCAGGAAGTCCAGGTAACGGCTCTGTCGGGGTTTGTGAAGCGACAGGTTCTGCCGAGCTTCATCCGCAGAAAACCACCTGCGCTGACGACCTAAAATGTATGGGAAATGAGACCCCTAAATTGGCTTAAAAGACAAGTACAAAAACAAGGTCGTATAAGCCTTTGCATCGTATGCCAATCAATCAATCAATCATGTGAGCAATCCAGAAAGAAAGTCTCCATACCGATTTTGACGTCATCCCAAGAGTCAAGCTCTTCCGTAACAAATAACAGGAATACCGTAGTACGATTTCGGCTTTCCGGATTCTAACGAAAACAGATATGAAACGCAACACCCGAAACAGCAACGGAAAACGACACTCGCAATCTCACTCACCTCGAAGACTCCGAGAAAACGCTGAACCTGTCCACGAACTCCCGCCTCCTCTCGAACTTCTCGCTGCGCAGCTTCACTGGGACTTTCATTTGGCTCGATGCCGCCACCAGGCACGACCCACCGCTCCCTGGATCTGGATGACGAAACAAGCAGTACCTGCATAGACAGAACGGAGAAAATAATGGTCAGAAGAAATCGTGTGGTTGCTCTTCTCTTTTCTTACCTCGAGACTAATTCCACATCTAACGCAGACGCAGGCAGCGCGCCTCCGAAATCCATCTGTATCGTAACATCTCGTAGAGTCCGGCTTCTCCTTCACCATTTTTCAGCGCTATAATGTGGTCGAAATGTGTTGAGAAAACAGAACTGAGAAAGGATTGCGAAGAAACAGGGGGAATACCACAACAAATCAATCCATGCAAGAGCGCAAATTCGTAGCGACGTACCGCCGCCGCACCACGGCAAATCGTGCGCTTGTACGGTTTTACGTATTGTTTGCGTTCCCAACTCGCCATTTCCATTCTTGTTCCAGTGAAGTCGTCTTGGTCTTTCTCAGAAAACTCTGCTCCACAACCTCTAGTTAAAACGCTCGAAAATTGAATTGAATGGGTGGGGCTTGTTTTGGGGATTATCAAGGAAGCTCGGGACTGGCTGGGAGAAATGTTTCGGGTGAGGGACTCCGACGAGACGGTAAGTAGATCATGGTCTACAGTGTAAGAATGTGCTGTCTGCACTGTAATTGGATGTCCACAGTTCAGTGTCCGGCACATTAATTGATCCAAAATTTGAATTTCTTTTTGATGAATTGCATGTACAATATTTGCAGATATGGTTCTGGAGGACAGCTAGAGCCGACGGCCATTCAGGTCTCCTGGATCGTAGGCCGTTCACATCGAAATGCTCCATCTTATTAGAAATCTTGGTGCTAGAATCAGACATCAATAGAAATATCGGTACTACTAGGTAAGGGGCGTCAGTCACTTTTTTGTTGCGAAAACATTTGTGGAATTGAATAAAGGTCAATTACGGCAATTGATGTGTGTAAAGATTATCCATGCACAGGTTGTGGGCCATTTGAGGTATCAATCGATTGCTTTATTTGATTACTCATTCTTTTCTTATCCTATAAGATGGATTGATTGCTTCATCATACGGACGTTGCTCCGAGCTGTCACCTGTGGCTTTCCTATTCACAAAGTTTTTATCTGATCAGGTAAAATTAGGCTAATGAGTGTGTGTTTTTGTGTTGTTATTCAGGCAGGACAAATAATGACGAAATGAAGCTTCTCCCGATGAAACGGCATCCATCAAGTGGTGGACATCTGGACTCTAGATCTGGAGAATTGATTCAATCAGGATGTTTCACGCAGGCCAACAGAGTGAAAAGGACTTTATTATTGGCTGGATGGAGCCCCTCAATGTTCATTGGATACGGTAGGCAGAGTAATGATTGGTGAGAGAAGAAAGGGTGAATTAAAAGTCAAGTTGCGCATCTCTCTTGAGTCGTCTCGCTTGACCTGAGCCGGGCTGTAGCTGGCATGCAGACAAGTACTTTTAGTACGGTACGCTATTGCAACTTATCACAAAGACCTGTTTTTAAAACTTTCTTAACGGTAGGAGGGCGTCACGCAGAGTTATGAACCACAAAACGCGGAATATATCTATTCCGGTCTGATTAAGTCACCCAACTAAACGAATCTGAAATATAGTCTCTATATATGGCCAGTCAGTCAGCGGAAGCTCTTGTTTCCATCACAACATTCTCGTAAATGTCTCCCGAGGGCGGAAGACACCAAGCCGAGTTGACCATTATGTTAGGATGTCCCCGATCAGAGTTCTTTCTAAAGTGCTCACATCGCGGGCGCCTACCTGACCGACCTCTCGTCTCTTCTCAACATTATATGATGGACCCATCTTGTTTGACACAAACCAGTCTCACGCCGACTGTCATAAGCTGACATGCTGCAGCTCAAAAATCGAGATTCTGCTGTGGGCTCTTGGCATTAGACTTTTCCTTGTTATTCGACAGATCGGTTTGTGTGTTCTCTGTTACTGTAATGAGAGGAGCCATTAGCGCTAAATCGGCTGCCTTAGCAGAGATCACACCGGTGACCAGTGTGCTACCGATTATGAAGACCGGGTTCTTGTTTCGGCTTCTGCTCAATGCACTTGCAACTTTCGTTTCCAAAATATCGGCGTCAGTAATTGATCGTGGCTCTCGGAATGGTCATTAATTTCGTTTGTCCTTGTGGTCAAGCTTACAGAATAATTTGACCATTATTTTAGGTTTAGCGCTAAAATTTGTAAAAGAATCTTTGCTGACCAGCAGTTATGTTTCTGTCCGCTTGAGTCAAAGCAAATTAGTGTATACTTGCTTGATGTGTCAATAATCAATAGGAGTACGAAATCTCTGCGCCACCTACTGTCATCTTCCAGTGTACTACTCGTACCTAGTATTACCCGTAGCTACGGCCAGCATCTCTGGCTGTGTCTGTCTGTTTGTCTGTCTGTCTGCAGCTGGCTTTCTGGTCTGTGTGCCTGTCCGTATGTTTCTCTCTCTATCTCCTTTAATTTGCCTATCTATCCATCCATTTTGTTATGGGTGCATGGTTGAAGTGAATGCGACATCGGTGCATTGATTATACAGTGTACCTGGTTTAAAGTCAGTTCAAGTTCAAGTGCTGCCTGCAGGTTGCGGCGGTGGAACAGTTTACGAAAAGTTGCTGCCACCAATTCGTTCTCACAAACCGGCAATTGAGCGGCATATACTGTACTGTCTGTACTCTGTACGATCTCCACCAAATATGAATTGTGCACCGGTACGACACTGCTTTATGCCTGCTCCGTATCAAAAATACCTCCACGCTTCGTCTCGCGGTCGTCTGTCTTGGCTTTTTTAATCTTTGACGAAATCTATAGCAATTTTGCCGATAAATGACAAGCCCAATCACCTGCGAAAAGCGCTGCAGAGATCTTTTGTAGCCCTGTACATTGAATGTTTTCGTGTTGCACACACGCACCCCATCATTGGCACTTTTTGGCAGCCCTCATTAGCTGGATGAACCTATAACTGGACTGTTGACCCGCAAAGGATCGCGCATCGTGGTGCGCTGGTCACTACATCCAGGACTTGCCGCTTTCGGCTGACCAATAGAGACCATTAGATTTGGGCTGGCACATTTCTCGCCGGTTCGACAATTGGTAAGCTGACAACAACTCTGCCGCAAAATATTTAGACAGAAAGACATGCATGCTTATAGACAAGAGACAGGCAGACAGACAGACAGACAGTCAGCCAGGCATACAGACGGACAGCCAGACAGACAAACAGACAGACAAACAGACAGAGGCAGGCAAATAGAAGGTTCAAAAGGGACGTTTACAGGGTCTGGCGCAGTAGACTCGTCAATTAAAGGAATGGAAGAACTGCCATTTTGGTTGCCGATTAAGCAATTGTTTTAATTGTTTATTTGGTGCACAAAGTTGAGGTTGTGGAATATTTGGTTTGGTCCCACTTACACATGTATATTGCTGTTTGAAACATTGGAAGGGGTGGGGAGTCGTGACCAATAATGTTGTGAATGCACGAGCCGGCTGAGTGGCTGGCGTGGAGATGATTCGCTGTTTTCGAGTCGGTCTTCTTATGATTGTGAATGAGTTATTAGTATGAGGCATATTAGTCTGCGGGAGGAATTACGAGCAAAAGATCGAGTCTTTCATGCCGGTGGCGAGTGGCTTCGCTAAGAATTTCCGATATATTGGCCGTTGAGGCTGTTGTCTGCTCATTGGATAAGACCTATGCAGACAGATTCTCAATAAAAGAATTTTATGTGTGTTCATGAATCGGAATAGGTTCGCTGGAGGCTCTTTATGGGAGATGCCTTGGCCTAGCAGTGTAGAGTTTAGACATGATGCAAACTCGTATGCCGCCTACCTCATCATCGCATTCGCGAATGGCCCGTAAATCACTGGCATGCTTGGAAGAATAATAACCTGCAAGTGGAAAGCATTTTTCGGAAGATTCGGCATGGGAGGAATGGACTAACACAATGGTTGTGATCGTTTATAGGATTTACTAATCTCATTTTTGATGTAATGAAAGAGTAAAATTTCTTTAATTTTCATTAAAACATGTGAGGTAGAATTTTGAAATTCTTGACTATTTTAAAAATGTAGCACTGTTTCGCTTGAAGTCGGTAAATTGGCCAGTCAAGGGCGGATGGTTGCAAGTGTCGAGTCGTCAATGTTTTTTCTCTTGTACAAACCGGGGGTATGGTGTGCCGTCACCTGCTGTGAAATTGTCATGGAAATTAATGGCTGTTTGGCTTTTTTCAGCGCACTTAAAATCGGACTTTACTACCTGCTCTACCTGGCGTGCCGATAATTGTACCAGTCATCTTTGTTCTTTATGACGCCTTTTATTACGTTCAGATGTGTACGCTGGTAGAGAAAGAGCGCGCCGTTTGAAAGGAAAAACGGTTGATGCATGTAGTTTACAAAAAATTGATGAATTTCAGGGATTGATGTTTAAGCTAGAGATTGCAGAAATAGAGATTTAGGCACAATTATACGCGCCATTGCGGATATTACCATGGCCAATGCAGAATAATGTATAATGATGGACATGAAATGACATCTGTAGGAACCTGCAATTACGTCGGTCGCGGTGTTGTCACACAATCGCACTTTTTCCGCAGCGATTTGGGTTCGTGACCGGTGCAGCTTCGTAAATGACATTCCCTTCGCAAACCGTTTGAATCGTAAAATTATTCCCAAATTATAGTATACGTTGAGCAAACATTATGGATTCGCAGTTCGGTGGTATTACTTGTTTACTCATGACCACGCCCGATTGTTATAAGAATCAACAACTACATGTACCCATTCTTAAAATTTGACTTGATATTGTTACCATCAATATACAAATTTTAGCCTATTGCTTGCTGTATGAACTAATTATTTAACTGGAATAATAAAAAATGAGTTAAAAATTTCACATGGCAAGTATATATAGTCTTGGAGATATGAATCATTCAATTTGGCCACCACTTAATTAAACAGTAAGACGTCTGTCATTTATCAGCGAGGTATCTATCCCGGCGAATGTTTGCGAAATGATGTGTTGAGAGTGCGCTGTCCTCGACTCTCATGCACGCGGTTCAACCTGTTATCTGGACGTTTTAAAGGGAGAGTTGATACAGTCAGCGCGGTTAATCATTGCCGTGTCTGGAATTCAAGTTATCAGTTTCTCACCCTTGTGTGTGCGGTACTGTATGAGTAGTAAAATCCCAGATAAGAAACGCAAGGCCCGTGAATACACAGGTACATCGCGTATACAGCTCTTTTCGGCATTTGAACTTTCTTTCTTTCCGGCGGATTTTAATAGTCTGGCTGGTTGGTCCCCTCAAGCGGTCTGCGTAACACGTATCGTTTGTCGTACGTGGTCTGGTCTGGTCTGCCGGGGCGGAGATTTGGAGAACGGAATTTAATACAGGCCGTCGTTAAAAAGTGCTTTGCCCTATACGACACACACAACCGTTTCCGGTATTCCGTCTCGTCGCCCACCCGTCTCACTCATTCTTATTTCCCATCTTATTGTTCCAGATGCACTGACTGACGGAACCTCTTTCCTCCATCCTCCCTCCATCGACAATGGAGGCCTTTATCAGGATTTGCCTGCTGGTGATAGTGACTGCACCGCTCTCCCATCAGCGCTCCTACTCCTTCCTCCCATCCAATGCCACCGACTCCCTCCAGCTGCAGTTCAACCCGCAGTCCTGGCTCACCGGCACCAACCAGCATTTGCACCTTAAGTTCAAAACACACAATCCCAACGAACAACTCGTCCACATTAGCGATGGCGCCGTGTCGGTCAAAGTGACCCAAGGCTCCATCGAGGTCTCCACGTCTGCGCCCGGCAGCGCTACCTTCCAAGACAGCCAACGTACGTCACTCACTCACTCGCATTTTGATGATTGCTGTGTTGGAATTTAACACGCCGGTCGCGCGAACCATCACAGTGGGGAGTGTTGTGCGGAGTAATGGCATTATTTGTCGGGAAAACAAAACCGATTGACACGTTTTTTTTGCGGCTCACTTAATTGACTGACAGATTGGTTCTTCTTCTTTTTCAGAGGTGGCGGACGGGGAATGGCATTCCGTCTATCTGGTCCGAGATGTCACAGCTAAAACTCTCAAGCTGAATCTCAATAATCGCGGTCAAATCCTGGTGGCCTCCGGCGTTCCTTATGTGTCGCAGGACACATTGGTCCAGCTGGGAGGTGAAGCAACAGCTTTGAGTCCTGCTACAGGCGCGGAAACTCCCGATTTGAAGGGGTCCGGCTTTGAAGGTTGCTTCAACGACGTGCGATTTGCCACGGCCGACGAGGAGCAAACCGAACCGACGACATGGGAAGAGGGAGCTCCTACCAGGCAGTCTCCTTCCATTGTTGCCTGCGAGGACCGTTGTCTGACCACAGAAAAGCCTTGCAATGCAGGCCAATGTCGCGACTATATTGATCGATTAGTCTGTGATTGTTCGCAAACATCCGCTGAAGGCCCGCATTGTTCCATACACGGTAAGAAATGAGATGGAAGTAGTGCATTAAAGTGCCCGCCGTCGCTCTTGTCGATTATTTTATACAGAGAGTGCGCAATTTGAAAATCTAAAGATTCCACCAGCCCCTTTATATTTATGATTTGTTTGCACTTGCACATTATTCACTCTCTCCCTCGCACACACAGAGCCCAGCATCGTCAGCCTGAATGGAGTGCAGTATGTCACTCATAAGGCAGCGGCTCCTGCTAAAAGGATTGCACTAGAGTTCAAGGTAAGACAATCCGATGAAACAGTTGGAACAAAGGAATATTTTTTCTCGTTCAGGAATAGTTTCATGGGTACTTAAATTGTAGTCCTTAATAACTAAGTGTCTTAAATTTAATTCTTTATTAATTTTGTAAATTATTATTTTTTATGGAGTGAATGGCTCTTTGTTATTTATCAATCTTTTATTAATTAAGTTGTCTTTGTCACTTGACAGACTCAATTCAGCGATGGACTCTTACTAGTGGTCCCGATCACCGAGGAAAGCAGTTCTTCGTCGTCCAACCGGCAACAGCCTGTCGCCACCGTATCGGTCTTCATCGCCCGGGGCAAATATTTGCATGTCGCCCTCAGTTACCCTGGCGGCGAAGGAGGAGGACAATCCCAGCTTGAAGTACTCACTGAAACGGACGTCGTAGATGGAGCGTGAGTTGTAGTGTGTGTGGAGTGGGGAGACCGTTTTACTTTTATGGACCATAAAAATGGCGTATATTAGGCGTGACTCTTTTGATTGAGAGGTCTACAGTGTACACAGTGTAACGGCGCATTTTTGGGGCACAGGTGGCATTCGCTAGTACTCGAAGTGGAAACGACAAACGTCAAAGTCACGCTGGACAAGGAGCAGAAACAGCTCTTCGCCAAGGGGAGGAAATTCGATTCCTTTGCTGCGGACATCTCGGTAGGAGGACTCGGCAGCAGCCATCCTTCTGCTGATTTAATAAGTAAGTCCTCATGCAATTATACTGGAGCAGAACAGACAATTTGAGACAATCAGGAAAATTTCATTGTGTGAAAAACAGACAGACAGACACCTAGACAAACAAACAAACAGACAGACTGTTAGGCAAACAAACAGAAAAACAGACACATAGACAAACAGACTGGTAGACAGACAAACAGATAGACAGACAAATAGACAGACCGACCGACAGACAGACAGACAGATATACAGGTAGGCAAACAATTAGCTAGTGTACCAGTAAAAAAACGAGGCTTGTTCCAATGAGTCATTTGATATTTCAGGCACGTCTTTCCGAGGTGCTGGTGATGGAATCTCACCGGCTGACACCTTCTTCGTGGGATGCCTGCGTCGAATCTACACAGGTCCCGTCAACATCCTGGAAGAACTCATCGACCCCGAACGGCATTCCACTTTTCTGCGGACTCGCAGTAGTGTGACGGACTCTCCCAGCGTCAACGAAGTTTTGAGCACGGAATGCGCCCAACTGAAGCAAGAGGACCTGTCCATCACACTCTTATCGGAGGAGTCATCCGCGGCTATACCGCAAACAGATCGCTCACAACACATCGACATCAAATTCAGCTTTCGCTTACCTTATTCTTCGTTCACGAATGGCAGCAACGGCGGCCTGTCGCCGGAGGCCAATCTTATCAGCGGCGAGTTGAACACACAATTTGGTGCTGGCGATTTTAAGGTGAGTATGGTGTGGGTCAGCTAGGCTTGTTTGTACGTAATGATGGTGTCTTTGTCTGAGCGTGTCGGCCACATTAGCCAATAACTTTTCTCTCTTTTTAGATTCTAGTCTCGGACGGATTAAAACTCGAATTGAATTATCCCGACCAATCGGGTGTGCGTCAACAATACCGCACGCTCAAACCGATAGGCGGCGCTTTGGCTAATTCTGAGTGGCATTCCCTACGAATCACTTGGCCGACCGATCAAAATGGTCGCGTCAAACGTCAAGGTAATGTTCCTTCCCTTTCTGTTTCGATCTAATTAGTGAAAAATCTTTAAGTTTCTCTGTTTTAATGTGTGTTTTTTTGTAGATATTGAGTCTGCAACCGACACGACAGAAGCTGAAGCGGCAGTTGTAGACGGCAATAATGAGATCGCCACCGAGAGCGAGATAGTGGGAACCGTTCCACCTCCGACCTTTGCTGTTGCTGCTGAAGAGGGGGCTGGCCATCCTGTTGAGGCAGCGACCGATACAAATGCCGTTCCAGCGGAAGTTACAGCCAGCAGCCAGAATGAAACGGTTGCCGCTAGTGAGGCCGATTTGACTGCGGTGGAAGCGACCACTGGTATTTCTGCTGAGCCAGAAGCAGGCAAAGCTGTGCTCGGGAATCGACGAATGCAGGCCGAGCCCGCGGAAGCCGATCCAAATTCCGTTTATGCACTCCCAGCTGGAGTCGACAAAAAGTAATAGCTGACTGTCTGCTTTCTCCGTGCTCGTCTTTCCATGCGTGATCCGTTCAAGGCCGTAACTTTATCTCCTTTCTACCCACAGATCGACCCTTACTATTGAGCTGGACGGCGTACCGATCGAAATCTTACCTGGCGCGACATCCGTCTCTCCGAACGGAGCTTTAGTATTGGGCAAACGTGTCGGTATTGCCGGTTTCGGCGGTTGCGTCCGTGACATCTCCGATCACGGCCGTCCCGTGGATGTGCGACGAATCCTGATTAAGCCCGGGAATGAGGGTTTGACTCTTGGCAAATGCAGTTCCACCAGCCAAACTTGCCTGCAGAATAATCCGTGCGAGCATGACTCCAAATGTCGGGCTGGCATCGCTGGCCTGGTGTGCGACTGCACCGACACTGGCTACTCGGGGAAGACCTGCCACATCTCGCTGCATCCACCGACTTGCACGGATTTGTTCCTGTCGGGAGAGCGTCGTAGTGGTGTTCATTTGTAAGAAAAGCACTCACGTTAAAGTGCTTCTCTTTGACTGTGTGTGGTTCTCCTTTTGGGCAGGATTGATATGGATGGGAGTGGTCCGATGAAGCCGGTCCACGTCTACTGCAATATGAGCAGGGCTATACCCGAACCACGAGGCGTCACCACTATTACCCATAACTTCACGCCGATCAAATTGTCTGACTTCAAATCCGGGGGAGTGCGCTACGAGGTGCGCTATCGTCACTTTGACAAAGCTCACCTGAAGAAACTGGTGGAGATGTCCCACCAGTGTCGGCAATTTATCTCCTACAAATGCCGAAATGCACCACTCAAGTAAAGCAGCTTCGTCCTTCTCATTGTTCATGCATGTATTGCTACATGTGTTCCCTTTTCCTATTACAGGCTTGGAACACACAGTTTCTTTCGATCTTTCGCGGAGACCGCCGACATCACCAGTTTCGGCTCTAACACGCCTGGTAAATGCAACTGTGCTGTCGGCGGTTCGGTCTGCGGGCTGGGTACGCGGAGAGATCTCTCGTGCAACTGCGACGCCGATGACGCGCAGGAAAGGGTTGGTTCCCATAGACATCCTATCATGTTGTTGGGGAGAAATTTAATCGTAGCTTTTTTCCCGATTGGCCAGGTTGATGACGGCTACTTTGTCGGAAAGGAGTTTGTTGGAATAACAAGTCTCACGTTTGTTAACCGACCAATCCAAGGCTCCGGCCAAGTCACGCTCGGTGCGTTGGAATGCTTCGGGAAAGAGTGGATTGAACGAACGGTCTCGTTTATGTCTCACGCGGGCTCGCTCGGTAAGAACTATTGATGCAATCTTTAATTGTTTGTCCAGTTCTGTGATTGATTTTTTCGGGGTTGACAGCGTTAAACACGTTGGGCCAGAACGAGGATATCACCTTTTTCTTCAAGACCGCCCTGAAAAGCACCGTGCTGCTCTATCAACCGAGTATCGGCGGCAGTGGCTCTCTCCGGGTTTCCGTTATTAATGGTAGACGGAAGGTTCATCTATAGGTAATTTCATTTTAATTATTAAAACCTACGATTGTTTCAGCAACCACGGCGGCGCTGTATATCTCTATCAACGGGGAAATCCGGCAAGTGTCCGTGAGCTCCAATCAGTCTTTGACCAACGGCGCCTGGCATTTCATCAAGGTGCAGTTCGGTACGAATGAGCTGCGGTTTAGTGTGGACCTCAACGACAAGTACCTGGTCTGGGGTGCCGGAGACAAGGTCGGCCAGTATCGCGGCCAACTGCATATCGGAGGATATCCTCAGTAAGTTTCGAGGAATGGTCAGACTAATCTATCAGTGGTGAAGCAATAGCATCTCCATTCTAGAACGGCGGAGGTTGCGCAAGTGGAGGTCGGTCTAATCGGATGCATCAAGGGTCTCTTCCGCGGATCTCAGAGTGTCGACGTAGAGGCCTCGATTGAAACTTCTGGTTCGAATGAAATCCGACGAGGTTGCCATTCCTCGTGTACGCCCAATCCCTGTGTCAATGGTGCCGAATGTTTCGATAAGTTCGGTGATTACGAATGCATCTGCGCTAATCCGCTTGCCCAGTCTGGCAAAAACTGCGACCGAGGTTAGTGCTATTGCCTGTCTTTTAAGTTTGTCTATCTTTATGTCTGCCTTCCTTATTCTGCCTGCCTTTCTATCTGCCTGCCAGCGATCTCTTTGTTTGCTTGTTTGTCTTTCTGTCTGCCTGTCTGTGTGTTTGTTGTCTGTCTGTCTGTAAATCTGATTGGCCAATTTCCTGTTTAAATGACGGATCGTACCTCTCGAACTTCCAGACATTAACGATAAGGCGGTCACATTCGAGACGACCAATTCGTCCTACATACTGCTGCACAGTCAGAATGTGCCCATCTTCAATCAGAGCATCCTACTCAGTTTCCGCACCCACGCTCCGTCGGGCATCCTCCTCTATGCTCACGACAACCTTCACAACTTCGTCCAACTACACCTGGACGGGAACAGCCAAGTCGTCCTCACCTTCAGCAACGGAAATAAAATCCAAAAGCTCGCAGTCGGCCAGGGCAGCTTCAGCGACGGCAAGTGGCACCAGGTGTACGTGCACCGAGAAGCAACTAATACCTCCCTGACGGTGGATTATATCCACGCTGACTCTCTGGAACTGGAAGGCGGCCTACGTCTGCTTACTCAGTATTCGGGCCGGCCGTTCGGTTACAATACCGGCGAGACCATCGTTCCCGCGCGTCCCGCGTATGTTCTATTTGGTGTGGATGGCTGCTTGTGTGCGTCCGTGAGGTCTCGTTAAACGGCTATTTTTTCAGGTACGCCATCATGCCTTTCCAGGATGTATACGTTGGCGGTGTGGCCACGGCCAATTTGCGGGCGTACATTCCCGGCTTCTACGGCTGCCTTCGAGGACTGAAAATCGGGGAGCTACTGTTCTCGCTCAAGAATGAACCAACGGAGCCGGAAGTTCCTGGTAATAATAGAAATAAATGAAAATGACGTCAGGGTTGTGATTGCCCGTTTTGAGTAGGGGTTACGGAAGGCTGCAACTCCGTGTGTGACCATGCAAGCCCTTGCCAGAACTCTGGACGGTGCATCAACAACTGGAGCAACAAGACCAACCCCGCTGAATGCGATTGTGCTGGGACGTCATATGTTGGCGCGACCTGTTCCGAAGGTACTAGTACCTCTTTCATTTTCTTTTTACTTCTTGGGGGTGTTAATTAAATTAGATTTCTTTGAAATGTTTTCAGATATCGGTGGAAATCTGGACCTGTCCTCGCAACTCATTGTCGATTACAAGCCCGGCAATCCCTCCTCCCGTGCTTTCGATCTCTCGCATAAGCTAGCATTCAGTTTGGCCTTTTCCACGGCAGTTCGACCGGAAGAGGGCACAACTGCGACGCTACTTTTTGTACAAACATACCAGTAAGGAGATATTAATGCTTAACTTTTAGTTAAAGTGATCACTCTGAAGACGACACGACCAGGCATTTTCTGACTTCTGTTTTTAGAAAACTTGTCGAGTTAGCCATCGGACTCACTTCAAACGGCAGCGTGGTGGTATATGTCTTGACGGAGGATGACCACAAAATGGTCGACGTGGAGGGCGACTTTGCCGACGGTCAACGTCACTTTGTAACCGTCCTCACTTCCTCGGATCAGTTTATTGTTCAGGTAAACATCCCATGTCAGCAGTTGCGTATCGATTAGAAGAGAGATGAACGAACCTACAAAGGCGGAGGGTGGCGTCCTTTATCTGGGAGTCCCGCCTGCGAATCTCCTTCAACTTTTACCTCCTCAACTTGACGTGCGGCGACCTCTTCGTCGGCTGTATCGCCATGCCCTACTTTGCCACGGCGACCTACTACGGCCGCTGGCCTATCTCTTACACCCACTGCTCGTGCTTCATCTTTTTCGACTTTCTCGCCACGTCCGGCAGTTTGTGGGTCATCGCCATCATCTCTCTGGACCGGGCGTGGGCGGTCGCCTGCCCCGTTTCCTACAAGTACCACAATTCGTCCACGCCGAAACACTTAGTCTGGATTGCCAGGGAATGGGTTATTTCCTTGGCAGCGTTATTGTTGGAATTTATTCGAATACGAACAGACTACGTTGTCCATTCTGATCCAGAAGTCTGCGACTGGAACTCGGAGAAGCTTTACCGTGGTCGTCCATGTTTCGCGTGACGGTTGCCGCGCAATGGACACCGATCATCCTAACGACGCTGTGTTATCTCTATATTGTCATTCGAATGAAGATGCTCCGCGTCATCCCGGGAAGAACGGACAGTGGACTAGAAAACGAACACGGCATCGGAAGCTACAGGAACGGCAGGCGTTCCTGGTGTTAAGCCTTCTTTTACTGGCGGTGTTTATCTTCTGGTCTCCGTGGCTGGTCTATTCGGTGCAGCATTTATGGTTCGGATGGAAGGAAGAATACGATCGACTACGTAGTGCTTCATATTGGATTGCCTACGCGATGTCAGGGCTGAATCCGTTTCTCTTCAACGCCGTCAGTGGAGACATGCGTAAGACCCTGGCGCGGATTTTGCCGGAGAAGCTGCTAATTTTACTGGCCGAACGCGCGCTGCCGGGGAAGCTGACAAGTAGTCAGAGTGCTGAGCTCAACAATAATGTTGTCTTTCGGGGGATGAGCACGCCGGTCTCTACCGAGGCCGGATTCGGCTCCCGGATTGTACCGTGAATCGTTATTATGTGTACATATGGTGTTGTCGTGCGTGGGGACTCGAGGGGATAGTGCATACGAGAAGGTTCTACCCGATCGGTGGGATCGTAATCAAATTGCGCGTCAAACCAGACTTACATAATAATAGTAAAACTGGACTTTGGGTGTTGAACGCGTCATTTTGTATAAGATTAAACTAGATTCCTTTTCCTTTCAGGTGGACAAAATAAAGAAGGAGGCCCCAGTCCAATTACTCCCTGCTTTTGTTCGTTTTGCCACGGTTGGTGGGCTTAAGGTGTCGGTGAAGAACCAAGAAGACCTCTCCAGCTTCACTAATTATTCCGGCTGCATCTCCAGTAAGTATTGTTAAAACTGACTTTGCAGCCGGACGTGCTTCAACATTTTTTTTTAAAGACGTCCGGATTGAAGTGCCAGACCGGCTGAGTGTTCAGGCATTGGAACCGCTGAAGACGGGCGTTCGGAAGGAGACAATCCAGGGGACACTGTATCACTTTACCGGACCGGATGTCGAAGAGAGTCAGTGTGCCGCGCCGCCGTTGCCAACAATGTTGACGCCGGGTTTAGCTGACACCGAACCGATGGAGACGGTAAGAAAGCATTCACTCAGCAAATCGGTTTCGGGTTAGCTTCTTTAGTGGTAATTTCTGTAGGACATCAAGTTTCCTTACTGGGACTCCACAGCGGCTGTTGCGCAGGAGTATTCAGCGGGCACGCCAAAACCCGGCCCTGAGTCTTCGCCCCGGCACACCGGCATTAGTGAGTGAATAGATCTTTCCTTCTCACCTGCTTCTGACCTTATAGGATAATGCCTTTTAATTTGACTTCAGTTGTGGGAGTGTTATGTGGCATCTTCCTACTGGCCATTCTCATCGGACTCCTCATCTATGTGAGGCGGCTCAAGCGCAACAAGAAAAACAACTACTCCCCGGATCAATTAGGTCAAGAACCCACCGCTCACGATGCGCTCTTGATGCGCCATGGTAAAAACTTCGTCTCTGTTTAGGGGTCTCTCTTACGAATACATGTACAGCCAGCGGCGCTGTTTGTCTGTCTGTTTATTGGTTGATATCGTCAGTTTGTCTATTGCTTTGCCTAGCTGTCTCAGTTAGCTTGTCCGTCCATCTGCTGGCTTGCTCGCATGTCTGCCTGTTTGCCCGCCCGCCTGTCTGGATGTCTGTCTGTTTGTGTGTATGTCGGTCTGTCTGTCTGTCTGTCCGTCCGTGTGAATCTTTGATGTGCTTGCAATAGCTGTGGTACTGGCTAATTGAGTGCCCTTGTTCGCAGATCCGGTGGCAGATCCGGAGGCGGCGCCACTGTCACAGCGCGAAAAAACAAGGCAGTCCAAAGAGCCATTTGGGCGACCGGTGACTAGTTACATTGATGAACACATTATTCCGCCGCCAAATAATACCCGGGTTCAAGAACTGGAAAAGCACTTGGAAGGCTCCAACGGTTCGAGTGTGAATCAGGACGAGAAATACGCCTAGTCTAGCTCAAGGAATCCTGTGAATTTTGTTGGACGCTACGCCATTGGGCGCTACTGGAATTTGATGAGGTGTCTTGTTTTTATCTGTTCTGATTGAAAGAATACCTACAGTAGCTCTATCGCAAAGTTTGTTCCTGTTTTCAGTTAGCAGTTTGACGGAAAAATGGCGAGTCGCACAGGAGGGACTGATTGAATTCATAAAAACGTACTAGGTGATATCCAAGGCGAGGTGTCTCCGCCAGATCCAACATCAGTTTCGGTGAAGCTGCAAAAGTTGTAATATAGCAGACAGAGTCCACTGTTTGACGGGTCTCTAGTATGATAAGGCCGTCTTCTGTGGAACATTTTAGCGTTCAGAGGCTTGATCTTTCATTCGCTTATCATTAGGCCTCTTGCTTAGGATATCTCATGTGTAGAAACGAGAATCCCTTGACGATGCATTTTTTCTGACTGAATGCGATGTTGTCTCGCTTGTTTGTTTCCTGTGTTTCTGTATTCACGAATGTCCCTAGATCCATGCTAATCATCATACACTTGCACTAAATTTAAGCCTAAAAATGCAAATGACAGGGCTGCAATCCGCGCAATCTGATCGCGTGAATCTCAAGCGTGAGCGTGATGGCTGACCTTCGTCCACATGCACAAATTGCAACCGGAACCGGCTGGCTGTCTGCGATAAGGTACCGGCCTCCGCAGAGAGACCACGCATCAGACACCTCCATAACTTGACATATTTCCCAGAAGATGATCTTGACCGTATATAAACGGCCGGCTCTTTTTTTATCCATTGCTACTCAATGTTGCGCAACTATCACCCAACGAATCATTTGTGGCAGTAAAATAGACTCATCACAGTTTCGGTAGTCTGCGGATTTGCCATTTCCTTCTCTCTCACGCATCGATGCCTCTCACACGAGAATGCCCATCCGAGTCCACACGGCCATAGGGTCCATGCTGACCAGAGTAGGATTATTTTGCATTTTATTCTTCACCACAGGCTATCGATCCGTTTTTGCCTACGTAAGTCGCAACGCAGTTTGATGTTGTTACCTTTTTTAAAAATAAAAATGTGGAAACCTTTTTCCCCTCAGCCGGTGCACATGTATCAGACATACGGCAACGGACACGCGATAGCCCCTCAGAACAGTAAGGCTTCATCCAGACCCTGTATCTAAGGAGAAATGTATTAAATGAAGAATATATTTCCTGCAGCATATCAAGATTTAAGGATGAATCCGGCCAGTAACGTAGTCAACAGCGGCTACCACGTCAACCGGGACTATTCCGGATGGTTAGGCGGCGGACAGCCGCTTAGCCCTTACTCGGCAACTTATTCGGCGCCATATTCAGCGCCGTCAATGCCCTACACAGCCCTTTCGCCGTACCACACGTAAGCCCAGATTATTTCAAAGAAACATTGCCATCCGTCTTAAATTCTTCACGCATTACCGCACATAAAGGGATTGGTCTAATTGGTCTCTTCTGAAGGGGTTTAGGAAGCTACCAGTACTGGCAGTGGCTCATAGATTGGTGAGGCTTTTTGCTGAATAATCAATTTCAAAACATTTCTGACACTATATTTTTTGGGTGTTTGTTATAGAGTGCCATTCCTCGACCAGTACTGATGAAAGCCGCGCTGAAGCAACTGACCAGTGGCCCGCCAGCAGGGGGCGCTGCTCTGACCCTTCGCCACATGGAAATTCTGCGCCGCCATCACCAAAGTCTCTTTGACCAGCTGGTGGTTCCTTGAATCAATCAACCCCTTCGTTACGTCAGTGTTACTTTTTTTCTGTTTCTCTCTCTTTACCGACTTGTATCAAGTTTCCTCCCTCTGACACCTCCGCGGTCGACCTCGATTGTCAAACCTTCCTTCCTTCTCCGCCAACCACCGACCACCTGAGACGGATCGACTTCCTTCCCCCGCGTCAGCCTTCAGTTCAGAGTGTCCGTATTGTTGTCGGCTTTTGTTTCTCCTTCTCTTGTTTCTCACTAAAAACTATCGCCCAAACAAATGGCTTATCTCTGCAACGGCTCCCTCTGGCAAAACAAAACAACAGCAATAATTAACTTAGCTACTACATCTTTCGTAGGCAGAGGCGCGAGATCACAACAATGTGTATACACGTGTCCGTCTTATCAACAAACAAACAATTATCCACAATTTCCCTTGGCACCCACAGAGCCACAGTTCCGACTTTGGTGTCAAGTGAAGTGTTCAGTTTTGTATCCAGTCAGTGCTGACCGTTGGAGGTCTT
This sequence comes from Hypsibius dujardini, assembly GCA_001579985.1. Lineage (NCBI taxonomy): Eukaryota > Metazoa > Tardigrada > Eutardigrada > Parachela > Hypsibiidae > Hypsibius > Hypsibius dujardini. Next base: position 26,570 of record LRSR01004961.1, on the reverse strand, counting down.
GAGGAGGGACCCGCGGCGAACACTCTGCACCTCCGCCTCCAGACTCTGTTGAGCAAGTCATATTTGGTTAATGCTATCACCGCAAGTGGAGGTTTTACGCTCACCGAAATCTTGCCGATGAGATTCTGGATGAGTGTGGGGGAGTTGCCGTATTTGGCCAGGGCAGATTTCAGTTCAGCTTCCCTTTCTAGACAGGCTGAAAGTAAGACTAACTGATTCATCGAAAAAACTCCACCAACCGGTCAGTGGACGTTCTTGCACCTATATTGTACCTCGGTGGTTGTGTTCTGGCAGGCTGTTATGGCCGTTGGGGGTGAAGTCGCCGCTCGACATGGACTGCAGCCGCTGCAGTTCGTGTTCCGAGTTGAACAAATTCAAGTCCATCGTGAGTCGCCGTTCCCGTGCGGCGTTCTGACGGCTTTCGTCCGATTTGTTCCTAGCCGCCAATTCGCCTTGCAGGTCTGTCAAAAGAAGGAGATGACAAATATGCCTGTAAAATTAACCATACAGACACAAGACTGGCAGACAGACAGACCGACGGATAAACAAACAAACCACATAGAGAAGACAAACAGACAGGCAAGCAGACCGACAGACATACATACACACAGAAAGACAGACAGACACTCAAACAAGACTAACACAAAAGGAAAACGAGCACAAAATTATACCGAAATATATGAACAATCAGGGGTGAATAGGTAAAGCATTTAGAACAAGACATGACCGGAAGAGAGGAAGCACAATAGAACGGCACAAGTTGAAGTAAAAAGCATCTCTGGCATGCAGGCCAAACTGAACAAGTCATCCAATCAAGCAGTCAGCAGCCGACAAGTTTCAATGGTCAACCTCGTAATTCATCGCGCAACCGCTGTTCCGCTTCCTTCTGTCCACGCGTGCCTTCGAGTTCATTCTCCAGCAGGGCCTTCTCCTCGATCAGCTGTAAGAGGACGGAAAGATTGCTTGCATAATTAAAACCGAATCGATTTTGATTAGGCGTCTGCATGTAATCCATCGTGATTACGTACGAGCGGCGCAATAGCAAATGTCAAATGAAAAGCCGCGCCAACGCACAAACCGGATATCATCTTACTACACAACGTACCGCCTCGATCCTCTTGGCGTGGTCCGAGAGCGAGGCTGTCAAGTTGCTGCAAGACAGATACGAATAGTGTTTGTTATTACACCATTGCTCGTGCCGTCAATGATGACGCAAGCCGCATAGGGAAGGGAATGGAAGTGGCAATTGTCTCTGGCAGGTTCCTTCTATTTACATACCGATAAGACGTCTCCAGTTCATCATTCTTCTGCTCCAGCTCGCGCCGATACTGTGCCATCGATTGCTTCTGGGCATCGTAGTTCTTCACTTGATCTTCCAGAGCTTCTGCTCGCCGCGTCAGTCGCTGCTCTTGCTCCTAAAACGCACATAGGCATCCATTTTTATTTAGGGATCGTAATGAAATAGCACGATTTTTAAACTCCACTAATACCGTAGTTAAAATATCAAGCTTCATAATGAAACTTGCAATTTTAATTAAAATTTAAGCCTAAAGGTCCCTCAAAATGTGAGCCTTGATTTTATTGATATTGCTAATAAGCAGGATTAGTAAGTAATACAAACGAATCAATAAAATGAAAATAAAATATCTGAAGTATGAGGACAAACAAAAGCGACATTAGCATATTACAAGATTCATCCAACTTATAAGAAAGATTCATTAGCGTAGCGCTGTAGCCCGAGGGTTTACAGTAGTGTAACAATAAACTGTAGTTTAAGTAACAAAATGTGAATGCCAATTGAATAGTCCAATCAATCAATCAATCGAAAGTAACGCGAAGAAATCCTAACCACCAAGAACAAGTGAATCAACCATTCAATCAAACAAACAAAAACGCCCCTGTACCTTGGCGAAACGGATGTCTTCCTGGAGTGCTCTCAAGTCATTCTTCAAGGTGTGATTACTTCGCTCCGCCTCCTCTAACTGCCGCTCCAACTCCTGCTCAAATTCCCGGCTTCCCGTGGTGAATTCATCCAATTCTCGGCGACATTCCTCGTACCTATCAAATTCGAAGGAGATGAACCGCCGTTACGAAAAAACGACCAGAATAAAATTGCATTAGCCAGTCCTACTGGTATTTCCAGTCCGCCGCCTGCCGCTTCCAGTATTCTACTGATCCGTCGTCCGTCTGGATATCGGACTCTGATGGAGAGGCCATGTGAAGAAAAAGGGATGAGAAGAAGGGTTAAAAGAAGGCTGGAAAGACAGGCGTCCCTCCCCTCTGCTCTCACACAGGAGCTCCTTCGAGGAATAAGGAGCGATTAAAAATCAAGTTGTTATGAAGTTAGTGAAACGTCATATCAATGAGAAATTTCCATCAAGGAAAGGAGAAAGGAAATGACATTAAGGAGGACGAGGAAAGGAAAGATGAGACAAAAAAAAGCAATTTACAATTGACAGCCGTTCCGTTCCGTCTAGCTTGAAGTTGTGCTAGCCGTTCCGCCCAACAAAGCGGATTCTACTGGAACTGACGTCATCACAGTCAATTTTAACACAGTCCCTTCATATTTTATGCTCTTACTTATTTGATCGTTTTCCCCGGGCACCCAGGTTTAAAACCTTGATCCTTATTCTCCTTTTGTGACGGATAGTATAAAAATCATAACCTCTTTTGCACGGAAAAGCAAGCAAAGGCGGTCAGGTGAGACATAGTTGTTTGTTTGATATATCTCTTTAACAGTTGATTGATTGATTTGACATGCCTTTAACGTAGGAACAGTCCATTCCATCCCCTTTTTGGAAATATTGCAACCTATTGAACTCGTACACTTAAACTCAATTGGGATATTAGTAGATGTATTCGGGCAATCAGATGCTTGTTGGAATGTATGTGTCGACTACCGACTGCTAGTCGTCGATATTGCATATATACTGGAATTAGAATACTTGTCCAGGAACATCGTTAAAACATCAATCAAACAACCGTTTAGCTGGCACTGTATTCTTTTGTAAGCATGGACTGATGGATGCTTCATAGTGTTTTGTTACCATGCGAGAGTCGTAGCAATTCATTCAATCAATCGACCGATCGACTACGTTGCAGATGACAATTGTCTGTTGATTTTCACTCTTCTAGACTGTTTTCGCTGACTTTTCTGAGCCAAAGCCGCTATTGCCCATCTGTGAGAGTGCTCCCCTCCTGTTTGGCGGATGGCCTTCTGAAGGAAAAGTGGCTGAACGGCGTGGTGTTAGTTGATCGATATGGCGACCGCCGTCCTCACTCCCGCTCTTCACCGCAGCAATGTCCGCACGCTGTACAAAGCCATCCTGCGACTGCATCGCGGCCTTCCTGAGGAGATGAAGGTGCTGGGCGACAAGTACGTGCAGGACGAATTCCGCCGGCATAAGGACGCCACTAAGCAGGAGCATATTCAACGATTTATGATTGAATGGACCGATTATGCCGTAGAACTGTCCAAGCAGCTGTCTAGTCGCTCCTTGGTTCGACAGTCCCCGCTGGGCCGTCCACTAACACCTGATAAATTGGATGCCTTTTCTAATGAGCAAATTTTTCAGCTGAACGAGTTGAGAGAAGAAACAACCGCAAGGAAATTGTAAAATAGAAGGTGCAAAACTTCTCATCCGTTTTCAGTAATGGCAAGGAAAGGGACCTTTGCTATATGGCACTTGTTGCCTCCCTGTAGTCATCTTGTCTGTCGTGTCTGGTTTCTGTCTGTCTGTCTGTCTATCTGCCTGCCTGTCTGCGTGCCTGTATCTCCGTCTCTCGGTCTGTCCATCGGTTTGGTTCGTTTGTCTGTCCATGTGGCTGTCTGTCTCTATCTGTGTCTGTTTGTCTGTCTGCCTCCCAGCCTGTATCTTTGTCTATTGATTTGTCCAGCAAGGCTCTCCGTATTGCTCAAGTGTGTCCTTTCCATCAGATAGAAAAAGGGTGGTCAGTCCGCCAGGAGGCGCAACCGCAGTCACTGCTGCAGATAACTAGTTGTACCCTCTCATATCCATATCGGTGCTCATAGTCATATCCACTCCATGAAGACAACCGAACCATTCATCTTTCTTTAAAGTATCTTTTTTCACCTTGTGGATGACATGTGATATCCCGCAAGGCTTCTCAATCGAACAAGAGCAAGAGGATCCTATCACAGTTGGCCTGTATCGTCTTCTCCAGCAGGCAGTTTGACGAACGGATGGGTGAGTTTCGCTTACCGAAAACTTGTTTCCGTCAAAAGCAAGGACCTGATTGTGCGGAAGGAAAAAAGAGGATATATTCATTGACATGACTGTCAGACTACACATCGCATAGGGCGTCGTAGCATCCGTCCGTCCGTCTACGAACTACTAGCAGCAAGCTGTCAAGGATGCCGGCCATCATCACCACCACCGCTTGCCGGTATACTTGATATTTCTCATATTTTCTCATCAAACCGTGGAGAGGCTAACGGTCAAACTGTATTTTTGGAATGCTTTTCAAAGGTTAAATTCACAACTGATGCCTCTGTTGCGGATCACTGAGGACTGAAGTAAAACGTTATCATGCCGTTGTGCCAGTTGTGCGCTGGATGGGAATTTCCTTTTTTATTAGCCCTTCTCTTTATTGTGGCTGATTGTCTTCAGCTCAACGCTCCACCAGGGGTACGTCGTCCTATTGAATATTTTCTTAATTATTATTATATTATATTATATTATTATTATTATATATATCAACTATTGATTAGTCAACCAATCAATGAGCAACTAATTATTGAGCAGTAAAATTTGGTGGTTCCGTAAGAAACAATAAGGGCAAAAGGAGATTTCATGTCCTTGTTTGATTAGGTTGGCAACTATGTCCGTAGCCGGCCAAGCCAGCTCTTCCTGACTAGCAGCAACTACGAGCCCGTCGTCTCTGGATCAAACGCCAACCATATTCGGAATAAACTGATTGTCACGCCAGCGTCGAGTGCCCGTACGTTGGAATGCTTGCAATTTTACTATACAGCAAGAGGGTGTACTGTATATGCTCATTCCATTTCTCTGCAGAACTAATCGAAGGGGATATGATGCGTGATCTGATGCAACTGCAAAGTATGCGTCAACAGGCCGCCATGATGAATCCGATGATGCAGCCGCAAATGAGGATGCAACAGGCCTTCATGGGCGGCCAACCGCAGTCCATGATGATGAACCCCTTTGCCATGCAAAGTGCCGGGTAAGGTCCTTTCAAGGAACAAGAATTGAGCACTTGTTTCTCTTTGCACAATTGATTGCTGTTTTAGGTCGCCTTGGACTTTCGGATCGGGAATGGGTGGCGGGATGGGAGGAATGGGCGGACTAATGGCGGCTATGCAAAACCCATTTTTCGGCAAACTGTTCGAACGAAAGTGAAAGAATTCGATTGTCTGTATGTCCAGTATACTGTGCAGTGGCATCTGGATGGCGCGAAGAAAAAATCGTCTGGGCGCTTGCCCATCCCTCTGTTCCACTTTAGACGCGTCTACAGTATGTTAAAATGTTTAATAACGGTTACATCTCGGTTCTCCACCCGTAAAACGCGACTGCTGTACAGTATGTCGGGCGGTTTTAAAAGTTTGTTTCAGAATCACAGGTTTGTTTGGCTTTAAGGACGCCATGGCGACGTGAGGAAAAGCTTATAAAAGCATTTGCAAATCAAGAAGTTACAAAAAAATTAAACAAGGCCTAAGGAGAAAACGAGGTCAAGTGACATATTTTCAGCCTACAACACCACGGACAGCGAATAAAAGACGGACACATCAACTGAGACAAGCTAACTCTTGGGAAAGGGCCACAGCGCCGATTCGTGCGGCAGGATAGAACATAGAAAGCTGCTTCGAGAACAGCTTTAACCTCACCATTCATTACGACTTGATCCAGTACTCGTACCTTTAGGATGGGTCGTTCTCCGTTCATATACTGCCACAACAAGTTCTCATGCAACCGCTAGTCCGTATTCCCTTCGGTTCCATCGGCTGGCAAAAGCGGGATAGCAGCTTTGTCGAACATTTCCAGGGCTAGGCAGTCGAAGCTCCAGATGTCGGCTGCCTAGCAGACGGGCAGCCCAGTGGTAGAATCGTTATTGCAGTAATGCTGGAAAACCTCGAGCGAAGCATGAGATTTAGTAAAATTAGTTGTTTTCTGCTGTCCCTGATAGAAGAACTCAAATCCATTAATGTCTCCAATCTTTGCCGTTTGTTGATCGGTTAGAAAGACGTTTTCCGCCTTGATGTTGAAATGTGTAATTTACAGACCATGCAGGTATTCGATGCCCTGAGTGACTTGATGTAATAGCGGCATGATGTGGTAAAGCAGCGGTCCCTTAAGCGCTAGCTCCCGAAGATTCCCGCCTGTAAGTAAAACAATAGACTTATGAGCTGAACCACCGAGCTGACCGCCAGTCTACCGGGGGTGCACCGTCACCTTCCAGAATAACCGGTGATCTTCCGGACTGGCTGCCCATTTATAAGGTACACCGTCAACCTCCCGAGCTTACCGTTAACCTGAAACACACGGAAATACTGAACCATCCGTCAACCATAAGTACTGACCGTTAGTCTGGACTGACTCCCAGTCTTCCGTTTAGACCGTCTACCGTCCGAATGAGATTTCGCTACTAGCTGACCACTTCTTCCTGTCATTTCCCGTTTTCGTGCCTCCAGTCGTATGTTCTGTAAGTCTTGCCATTTTTAGTTCAACGCGTCCCTGAAAAAACGGGGTTTTTGAAAGATGTCCCTTGAAGAAACCATTATAAACAATTAAGCAGTCCTTTGCACCAGCAAGCAAAAGAGCTTCTAGTGATATCTTCCAGAACTGCAGTGCCGTCTAGTGCACCAACAGTTTATGTGAGTGTGTGCTCTTCCGGTCGAGGTCTCAAAATGCCGTACAACCTTGTGGAGGGTGGTGTCCTTTTTTACCAGAAATGGCTTCGGCAATATTTATTCATGTGTACGGAAGCAATGACTTTATGATACGGGTCAAGAATAGTTTGAAGTACTTTGGAAAATGGAGGTGTGAAATAGGCCTACTGTCCCATCTTGTGAAAGATAAGGTCTTGTTTCATAATTCTCGCCACTGGTAGGTTCCCCTAAACAATATTAATAATAATTCTAGACAATCAAATTAAATGTATAAATACGCATTCATGAATATTATAGACTAGTGAGTAGAGTAAAGAGCGGTATTTCAGAGGAAACAATAATGAAAAATGCCTAGAATGGTTGAAAATGGAACGATCGTATAATCATCAGTTCCAAAAGCTTAGCACGTTAGCGTAACATGTGATCCAAATGAAAAATGAAAAGGAATGTAGACTCGTCGATCGACATGTCCTTGGTCTATGAGACGGCATGGAATTGCTCTTCCGACTCCGAGGAATCGCACGGTCATCTGGCTCCTGGTCCGGACACTTTGACGGCCCCTGTCCCTGCGAGAATGAGAAGAGCGGCAACCTGGTCCTGCTCATCCTGACAACATGCTAAGGTAACGAATCCACAAGGTGACACCTTTTTACTAGTTTTACTGGTGTCCTTACCAGGAGATGTAACCCCTTCTGAAAGAGCCGGCTGTTGGAGTAATCGTAGAGAGCCCTCTCTTTGCTGCAGTCCACATTGTACCACCAATCACATACTGCCTCAACCCAAACACACACATACCAGCTTTGATGGAATACAACCGGGAATAAGCTAGTATGGTACTGTACCTAATGTTATTTGATTGAAGAGCTGCAAAGAAAAGATCATCGCAGTAGTAAGAGGTGTCTTTAGCCGGCAACGTGTGCAATTATACAGTACTTACCGTCATGTTCGGACAAAGATAACTATACAAATTTCCGTTGATGTCACACCGGTCAAAAATTTGGCACCGACCAACCTCAACATCAGCATAAAAGCCAGGTTGCTTAAACGATGCACAGTCAATATTGCGCTTTGGGATCTCGAAGAAGATGGGGTAATCAGTTCCGGCTACAAGAAAAAATCCGTACCACGGTGCCATACACGGTATACCGACGTTCTGTCCACCGACGTTCTGTCTTCCCGACATTATGTCCCTTTTATGTGTTCCTCCTGACTTTCTATTTCCAGACATTGTGGCCGTAGACATTCGGTCCTCACAGACATTACAGCCAGGTGAAGACACATTGTTGGAAGGACACAAGGTCGTGCGGATACAACGTCCGACAAACACGATTTTGCGACAACATGTCTAGGAACATAATGTCTGCGCACCACCATAAACTATCAACGATTCATTCTCCCGGCATTTACTTACGGACTACGTTGGGATATAGATCCTGAATGTGCTTCACGGTGAGAGTGTTGCCTTTGAGGGCCGCAAGAGCATCCCATACTTGTGGTGTCTGATCGCCGTTTGCTCCACGTTTCGCTCGAACCTGTGACTTAAAATTATATAGTATACTGTCACAATGGCTTTTAGTTAGTACGTGTTAAACTGTTATTAGATCAAGTATACTAGGAGCCTCACAATTCCAGCATTGGTGAGGGAAAAACAAAGGGATGCTACCGGTAACAAAAAGATGAGCCGCTGACACATGACGCAGAAATCATAAAGAAGTAAAATTGAACGACAAGATTAATCGTTCAAACTGCAGCAGCAGCAGAATTAGCGAATGAAGCAATCTGGTCATTTAATTTTGAGCTTTTAAAAACTAAATAAGTATCTCTATATACATGGACATGCTTGATACATTCATAAATCACGACGGTTGGCATATGTGTGTCCGTCTACTGTATGTTATTTAATGAATAAGTAAAATAAAGAGTAAAGACACAGGTTGTTATCGGTAATTGTGGGGGCCATTTCTGGCATAATACATGACAATCAACACGACAACTGTCAGGTGTGCATGATGATAAAAATAATTAAAGGAACGTGGGCGACAATTCATGTCATTTATTTTTATAGCGCTTCGAGCGGTCCCAAAAAGGATGCATTACATAGCCCATCATACGCATGCACACTGTCTATCGTATGCTCGCGATCTCAAGGGACAGCTAAGCCCCGTCTCCCTTGGTATGGCCCTGCAAACGATTCAACGTTCAATCTGATTCACTTTTCTCTGATTGGCTCATTTCGTACAGCTCACTCGTTGCGCTCGATTCATTGATGGTACAGTTGTGCTTTTCCGTATATTTGTCCCTACAGTGGTAATTTGTTGAACGGCACTCAATAGGCACGGCCTGTGTTGGTTAAAATTTACGGGTAGGGCAGAAAAGTGTCTCTTGAAATCGCGAGCATACGGTACCGGTAGCCCTTAATAATGAACGACTGTCTGGCAATGTTCATTTGCAAATGGCAATCTACGTATATCTCAGATAGAGGAAGTTGCATATGTGATATATCGCTCGTGAAAATGGTATTGCATTATATTATAACAAGGGCCGTAGCGGGTAAATTGCCCCCTTATTGCCATTAACATAGAAATATAGTGTTACATAAATCGCAGGTTCTACAGGCAGCACCACAAAAGCACTTGTTATACGTGCTAAATAGTCAACTACTCTCCATCGTTTTGTACTTACGACACATAAGACCAATAGAAGTGCAGTGTCTTGTTTTGACTGATGGTCAGCATGACCTGCAAGATACATTGTACACGTCGTCGCTTTAGGGACTACCAAAGATCGATTCCCGTATCCATGAACAGTGGTGGTTGGCTATATCCAGACAAATAATAATGATATTACACAATTTCTCAAGTCGCTGACCTTGGCAAAATTGACCGTACCTCATCATGTTGGTTGTGTAGCCAAAACCCGTTTCAACACGTAACACTCCAGAAAGGGTCCTGCTGCAAGGTTCGTCGGCATTCTCTTAAGTCTATAAGGTTAGTATTGTGTTGCTTGGAATATGCATCCCTTTTTCTCTTTCCTCTCGTAAAAAAGCATTAACCATGGCAAGTTTCAAGGTCACGCTGGCCGTGATGGCAATCCTCCTAGCTATTCTTCTCCTGACCGTTGTTAGTGCTGAAAGCAATCAAGGATTAGCTCATCTCCTCAGTTCGCGTGAGTTCCAATAAGGCTTTAATTAACACTTGTTCGCTTGAAGCTTTAATATGATTTGTTAATGGCAGGAACTAAGCGAGATGGCGGTGGTGGATCATATTACGGCCGTGGCTACGGGATGGGAATGGGGATGATGGGATTAGGAGGGTAGGCATATATATTATGCACTCTTTTTAAATATTGTATGTGCCATGAGGAAAAAGAAAGTAACAGTTTGAATTATAATTATAGGCTAGGCGGACTTGGTGGCGGACTCGGTGGCTTCCGAGGTGGATACCTCTATGGATAGACGTGTCCACCCGTTTGCATCTGCCTGCAATAGAGGTCTCTCATATATCCAAAGCTTTTATCCTACTACTGTTATGTCAATGCCAATTTTGCTGCACAGACCTCGAAATGTAGCAGCAGTGTTTTGGTTTAAAACTTTTCTAACCAACGGGTATCAAACACAGAGTTACAAAAAAAGAGGAGCACTCAATCTATAAAACCACTGAAGATAGTGGGACTGTAAAACTATCACGAGTGGACAAATCACATATAAAAAAACGGTAAAATCAAAAATCAGCAATTTAATGGAGCTGGGTAGAAGGCCGTCCTTTCTTGATCGCTGATTGCTGAACGTTCACGAGTTCATGTGGCTTTGGCGGGACCATTGGATTCTCTGCCAGGCAGTCATTGAGGAGAACCGACTTAATGGGTCCTAGCTTCTGCTCTTTCCTCGCAGAATTGGGCTCACGATCAGTGATAAAAATGAGGAGACTTTCACCTGAACAGCACAGCTATGATAACGACCGAGAGACACAGGTAGTGTCTGAATGTCTGCTTGTCTGCCCGTTTGTATATTTGTCCGTTTGTCCGTGTCTGTGTGTCTGCCTCTGTCTTCTCTCGTTTGCGTTGCCATTCGATTCAAATATTTGTCTGACTATTTGATTTCCACCGTAAATTTGAATGACAAACAAATACTCACATTAGCTGGCTGTTGATAATGCTGCACTTTTTTATTGGAAAGCCATGAAAACAGACCGCTTCCCCGCCGACCTCCGGCACTAACGGGGGTCTGGTCGGACTCAGTCAAACATATGGCGTACACAGAAATTGTGGGAATGTGCCTTAGTTCATGAAGTGAAAAATTTGCAAGGAAGAGAATCGCTTGATTAAGCAACAATAAGTTGCAAATAACCGACAAATTATATTGAAGCTGTTTGAACTGGACTACATGACAGCAAATAAGACATTTTTTACATATACAGTACAGTGGAAGTCCTGAGATTCGAACGACGTCACAATGTCGTTTTTACTTTACTGTGTCAAACTCCAAACTAGCAACTGCCGGCTCCGAGCAAACGGTCCAATAGAAATAAACTCATGTAACCGTTCGAATCTTAGGACTTTGACTGTAAGAGACATGCAAACAGGAATGAGAAGAAAGGCAAACATATACAGACATATACAGACATATATAAACACAGCAAAGTAGACAGCCAAACGTAATAAGCAAGAACTGAACGATCAAATTAAAAGCTGAAAGTAGCCAGAAACAAGTAGGGGCTATTGAAACGGACAACAAAAATATAAACGCGGGATCACAAACGAACATATTCGTACAGTAGACAATCAGAACGACTAATAGGAGTCAGGCAGGCATCGGCAGACAGACAGACAGACAGACAGACTGACTGAGAGTTGTGCTGGCACATACAGTCAGACAGACAAGCAGGCAGGCAGGCGAACAGGCAGGCAGACAAACAGACAGACAGATTGTTTGTCTGTACGAATACGAGCGTACTCCTATGGCGCGCAGCCATACCCTCCCTAACACAACTAGTAGTAAGTGCCCTCATAACATATCTTCTATCCAGGGGTTTGTATAACACAATCCCGGACTTGATCCCAATTGACTAATTCTCATCTAGCGAGAGCCTGATGACCGATCTTTAGTTTTTAATTTATTATTAGTAGTGTTACCGATTCCAGTATTAACGTACACAAATATCTCCTTTCCGTATTTTTGTAGCTACCATACTTGAATGATGTCCACTGATACTGGAGTTGGTTTGCTATTGAATAAATCAAATAACGGAAAAATAAAAAAAATTTGCTAGGTGTGGGGTTCGAACCCACGTTCGGATAACCGAACCAGATCTTAAGTCTGGCGCCTTCTGTGGAACAAATGCAACAACCACTCGGCCAACCTAGCCTATGGTACGGTAATCAAAATAATCAGACCGACAACGCCATGCCGAAAATTTCCTCAAGAAAACACAAAATAAATTCGCGATAAAACGGACGCTTTACGTTTAACATTTTTTATAATTTCTTATCGCATTCGCATTGAAACTCCGCCACTTTCCTTTTATTATTATGGGAAATGGCGGTCGAAATGATCCGCCAAGGAAATCCAGCCACTCCGACAGTCAAACATCACGACATCGGGCATCCTCAGACAGTCAAAGCGGAGGAATAAAAGATGCCAGTTTGCGACGCGGCCAATCAGACAATCAACCGATAGAGGCAGTTATTGCTCCGTCGTCGCCCGGTCCATCCACCGCCAGTCGTTCACAGTTTTGCTTTCCTCGCCCTACAACGGAAAATCCAATCGAATGTTCAAGTGGGCATGCGAATTTGTCTTACAGAAGATCGTTGGTGTTGGCGGACGGAAGTAATTTAGCCAGAAGTGTCTCACAACAGCAATCAAACGGACGAGTGGCGGTAGCTGAGACTTCGATTGATGTGAGACCACCCTCGCGGTTGAGCGATCTATCGCGGCAGTCATTGGGCTTCGGCGGAAAACAGCGAGCGGGCGATTTGGATGAAAGGGTTTCGAATAATCCCCGTCCGAGTGGAGAGGACAATTTAACAGGTACGCTCCGCGTTGATTGATTGAATACAGCAACACTTAACTGATGATTTCATGTATTATTATTCGTTATTTTTCTGATTTTTTCCAACCATTTGAGCATAGATAATTCTGTCATGCGGCGGAGCAGTCTGAATAATTAATTTTGGTTTTAATGATTTGACGATGCAACTTATTTTAACTCGAAGCGAGGTCTAATTTAAATCTTCGTGTTTCTTGCGCTTGATTGATTTCTAGATAGCCGTTTCGTGCATTTGTCTACGGGCGTATTTGATTCATATGAAAACATGACTGACATTTGATCTTGTAGAGGATAATAGAGTTCTGCAACAACAAGGAAGCATCCAAGCCACAAGGGAAGCTTCGTTTGGCTTAGTTCCCTACCGGTCGTCCAGCATCCTGTTCCATCCAGGAGGAAATGACCCGAAGCCGCCACTTCGTCCCAAGTATGAGCGAATGCATTCTGGTCGCTTGTCCGTCTATATACCCGAAGAAGAGGTTGAAGTTGACGCCATCCCTAATCGGCGCCCGTATCGTTTGCGCGATATGCTCCTCACCATGTGGGCGATCGGAACGTATGTTTTCTCTAACTGTTCTCCTGACTCTACCTGCTTGTCTGTTTGGTTATTTGGTACGTTGATTGTCTGTGACTGCCTGGATGTCTGTGTGCCTGTTTGTGTATCAGTGTCTGAGTGTCTGTGTGTCGTCTCCTGCCTGCCTATCCCTGTCTTTCTTTCTATCTGTCTGTCTGTTTGTCTATCCGTCTTTCCTCTGTAACCGTCCATTTGTATAATTGTCTATCTGCTTGCCTGCCTGTAGGCTTATTTGCCTGCCTGCCTGCCTGCCTGCCTAACTGCGTGATGGTTTCTCTGTCTATATGAAACAGGTTCGATTGTTACTAATAGCATGATCCTGTTAATCCTTGTTGTAGGTATATCTTCGATTACGTGATGGACTGGGTTGTGGCTGCCGGTTTCTACCGCGACGGCGACTACAATTGGTTCGGCCTGACTGTCGCCTTCATTGTTGTTCCTCATTTGACCATGATGTGCTTCAGCCTGGCCTGGTACCTTCAAGATCGGAAGCACCATCCATCCGATCAACTCCAAAGCTTCAATTCGAAGCAGTGGCTTATCCGGATGGTGGTGTTAGTTCTCCAGCTGGCTCCCGTTCTTCGTTATGTCGACTCACTCCGTTACGGCTATCGCTTTCGTAATTCTAAGCGTCTCTCCCGACTGGATCTCTATGAGAGTTTATGCTTTGAGAACGCCGATGCGGCAATGCTCAGACTGTTTGAGGCGTTCATGGAGGCGGCTCCGCAACTCGTCTTACAGATCTACATTCTTGCTGTCAAACGGATCAACTATGATAAGTTTGACTTCCTCCAGGTTCTGCAGATTGTGTCTATTTTCACCTCGTGGATCTCACTGGCCACTGCCATGGCCACTTTTCATCGGGCCCAACGGTTTTCTCAGCATGCGAAAGGTTTGTTATATCTGTTCAGCCAGACAGACGAACGAATACACAGATGCAAACAGAGATACAGACAGGCAGACAGACAGATGAACACACTTTAAACAATACATGCCTAAAAGGCTGAATTCCTGTACGTTTTTCAGGATCGATGTCGTTTGCCGGGACGTTAATGCAATTCGGCTGGCACTTGTTTATTTTCGAATCTCGCGTCATCGCCATTGCCCTCTTCACCGTTCGCTTTCCGTTATGGGGCCCAGTTGTCTGCACCGTGCACGTTCTATTGATGATTGTCTGGGTCTTCACCATGCGCACAGAATTCTGTCCGAATCGCTGGCTGGAGTACCTCTACAACGTGGCCGTGGGCTGTCTCTACCTTTTTGCCTTCCTCAACGTCAAGGATACTCCCACACGGTGGAAATACCTCTTTTATTACGGAGTCTACTACGCGGAGAATGTAATCCTCATCACGCTGTGGTACACATTCACTCAGGATGAGGAGGAGCATTGGTTCCGGAAGCCCGCCTTGGGTGCGGTTGTTGGTGGTTTTTGGATCGGCATTTTTGTCTTTATGATCCCTTATTACATGTTTCTGCATCCGGATAAGGGACTGTGGATCAGAAAACGCCGATATAGCACTGCCGTGAATCAGGCCGCAGTCTCTGGCTCGAATAACAATAACTCAGGTTCAACTTGGCTCAAGAGTTTCCTCGATTTTTGCTTGTGATAAGTGGGAAATTTCCCCAGTTGCAATCTGACGTTTTTTTTTCAATGATGTTAAACCTTTTATAAGGCAATTTTGTTACGTCCATCCATAAAGATGTCCTCAATGAGTGACGCAGTGAGTGATGCTGTCCCGACCTTATTTCCGTCCCGGATCCGGATGCGGACTTCTGATTTTGGGTGCGTTCCCTAACGCTTATGGTTCATATTATATGCTCCAGCTCAATAAAATTCCACTAAAAATGATAAGGATTGCATAAAATACATAAGAACCAACAGCAACAAATCTTGTGGTCGAGCTTCATTCCTTCAAACCCCAACAAGATCTTTCCACGTGCGTTGGACTATACGGTGTCGCTTAAATCATTTCGTCATTTTTATATGACTAATTTCGCATTATCAGTCGTAAAGCATCGTTTTTGTCGACTTCCGGATCATATGCAGCACGACAGGAACAACGGCCGAATTAAAGATAGGAAAGTAACAGTCCGTCCGGAAGTTACCGGAACAAATGGAACAAGAGAGGACGTAACTTCGAACCGAACTGAAATGAACTAAACCACGGAATTTGTTGTCGTTTTTTCCTCTTTTCGGGTCTTTAAATTTGTTGTTCCTCCATCCAGGTTGCCCAAATGTAAGCATTTTAAGTGCGCCATGACGGGGAAATCTTTCCGGCGTGCCTTCAGAAAATTGTTCCGACTCAGGAAAGCGAATTCCGAGTCGCGAATCAACATCCACGGCGTTAATGGCAGCGGGGGAAACGGAAATGCCGTTCTGGGCTCAGTGATCGCTTTAACCGACCAACATCGTACTGTGGAACGCAGCAGGAGTAGTGGTGGGTGTGCTTCCCTTTCCGCGAACCCGGATGTTATTGCTATGAGCTTGAGGACAATTTAGTTGCAGGGCCTGGAAGGGGAAGCGGGGCGAGGGTGACGAATGAGGCGCTGGTCCCGGAATTCCTCACATCCGGGGAGTACTCTGAGAAGGTGAAGGAAATCGACACTGCCCGGAGTATTCGCTTAGCTCATCAGGTGCGATTGCGTTTTTAGGATTATAAAATATCCTTAGTCAATAAAATTAAGCTAGCTTATGTTTTACGAGTGATGCCAGGATGAAAAGTGGATAGTAACAGTCAAACTTAAATGCTGTAGTTTGAATGCTGATAATCAATAGATTCATTTATTTAGCAATATGTTTTTCAAAATAATTATCAACTGATGTGATAGCTTGATTGATGGATTAGCTTGATTTCGTAGCCAAAATTTGAAAACTGACAAATTGGTTATTACGTCATTAAAGATTCTGCTGATAACGGTGATTTGTGGTCTAAGCTATTCATGATTGGGCATT
The DNA here is from genome assembly GCA_001579985.1 of Hypsibius dujardini. NCBI lineage: Eukaryota > Metazoa > Tardigrada > Eutardigrada > Parachela > Hypsibiidae > Hypsibius > Hypsibius dujardini. Next base: position 10,134 of record LRSR01004961.1, on the reverse strand, counting down.
TTGATTCCTGGAAATATCGTGCTTCCTTTTGGACTCTGGATTTGGCCAATAGAAAGTTCAAGCGTTTGAGGGGAGACAACTTGTTACTCTTTAAATAAAATCGTATTGATGTTTCAGGGTTGATTGATTGATCAAGGATCAACCAAGGTTAAGACATGCGTAATACACCGTACTTTTTGTTAATGTGTCGATGTCAATAATTTCGACCTGATTCAAATGAAAAATTTCAGTTGTGATATATAGATGTTTCCCCCACTCGGATAACTGTAATAAGGCTGTAATTGTTTGGTAAAACAAAGCAAATATTAGGGTTTATACAGTCGTCTACTATAACGGTTACTCGAGTAGGAGAAATTTGTTTGAAAAAAAACGTTAGTTTCGCTTGTCCTTCCCATTTAATTTTGCATCGATTAGCTCAGAAGAATTTTCTTTGTATCATCAAACATAAATGGTGTCTGGGTGGAACTAGGGGGAAGTCGTTCTTCATTTATGAGTAGACGTCTTTTTCTTGTTTGCATCTCGTTCCCAGGTCACTGACAATAATTTTTGGTTGTTTTCAGGCATTATGGTATTGGGGACCAATCAATGCGGCGGTGGCGGAAACGATCTTGGAAAAGGAAAAGGACGGTACGGCTAAAGTCATCACGGTATTGCTCCTTTTCAGTGTGTTATTATTTTGTCTCTTCCAGGTACATTCCTCTTACGAGATTGTACGTATCATTTGCTTATTTTTTAACATTATTTTAGTTGTGTTTTGTATATATTTTCGTATTTTTTTTTTTAAAGAACAGCCTGTTAGTAATGAAGCTGTTGTTGTGATTGCAGCGACAGACGAGCGATTCCTATTTAGTCTTTCATGTAAATACGACGGCAAGGTTGGCCACATCCGGATCGAGCATTGCAACGGGTATGTGTAGCGTAGCAATCCGTCTTACGCTTCATGAACTTATCAATTAATATTATTGTTCACGTTCTTCGTTTTCAGGTCCTTCATGTTCCGCAAGATTGAGCACTACAAATGCGACAACATTCGCGACTTTATCGAGCAGGCCATTGAGCACTCGCAGACCGGCTCGATGCACTTTATGACCCGTCCCCGGCCGGGCGTTGACGCCACCCGGATCCTTCTGCTATATCCGCTGTCCCGACAGCAGACTGTCCAGTCGCTGCAACATCTCGCACGCTTCTCCATCCTGGAGAACGTTGCCAACCGCGATGCCATCGCCCAACTCCCCATTCCGCTGGCCTTGAAGAAATACCTCAATAAACCGCAATATTTCGTTGAGCTGGATCGGCGGGTCCGGTCGCAGCCGGATTCCGGTTATTGACTTTCTCTGGATTGACCAACGAGATGACAGCTCAATCAATCAATCAACATATCCCGTTGTCACTTTTTAGCTACAAAATTTCTATCTTCTTTCTTGTTCCGTCTCTCACGCTATAGCTAGTTATTGGTGGTGGTCGCTTAAATGTTTTTATTGTTTTTGTTTTTACATGTATGCATCCGATCATTTATTTACTTTCGCTGACACAAAGTGCCGTCCAAATGTGTAAAAATGTGATGTCGATGAAGATGATTCTACCGTATTTTTTAGTGTTTGTCTGTTGAAATGTTCGGGCACGCGCGACGAAAGCTGCGATGACAAAGTACGAATCAGCTTGATCGTTGATCAGAAACAGCACCGGCATGGAAGTAATGTACTGTTGCGATTCTAACGGCCGGCTTAGCCCCGCCTCCCCCCGTGCAAGACTGTGTATGACGTCACGGATTCAATTCCGTTCAGCCAAAACTATGTTGATTGTTGATTGAGTAGAGCAACGGCTCCTGTTGATTGTTGATTGATTCCAACAGCTGATTTTAAAATGGTGAAAACATCTAGGATAAATTATTCTGAAGCCGAGAAGCAACGCTTGACTGAACGATTTCATGAGTCTGGTCTATCCGTCAACCAGCTGCGCTAAACGAAAAGATTCCGCAGGTGAACATTCAAGAATGAAAGAAGTAAGTTTTGTCAATTCCTTCGCTCGATTGATTGATTTAAACGGAGCTCCTGGCTTTTCGTTGCAGAATCAGACCTAAACCGCCACAGAAGAAGACGCGAGAGCCGCAGTATGATTCCATCGATGATGCTGTTTGCGCTTGGCTAGTGGGAGAGAGGGCTAAGGGGCTTGTTGTGACAAATGAAGATTTTCGAGGAAAAACCGAGCTCAATTTTGAAAATGGAACTCCATAAGGTTTAACAATTTTCAAATGGGATATAAAAAATTGCTCGAAATGATGGTATGATTGATTGATTCAGTCCGCCAAAAGAACAGTGAATTCCACTGAACGCAAGCTGGCCCGGGGGTCGTAATTTACTGTTAGGGCCAAAAAACGGCCGTTAGAATCGCGACAGTACAGTAGTACATGTAGTAATCTTGTGGCGTTCAGTTTTGGTAATCAATCATATTTCAAGCTCAAGCACAAAACAGATCAAGACAAACGTTCACTGCACCGATCGTCATTTTCACGCTATTATTTTCAAGCCTTGGCCGTTCTAGGACTTTGGAGCTTTGTTATTTTATTCTAAAAGACGGAAGTTATCCAGGGAAAGAAACGGCGGTCAATCTTAGGCGTTGGGAAATAGGGGCGCCTTATTCTGCCATTTCTGCTTGCTTGTAGTGGGTGAGTATTAGTATTGCGAAAGCCGATTACCTTTCAAACCCTCGCTACGACTTGAGCTATACGCACTCTACTCTTCAACTATTATTTTTATACTAGACCGATCGATTCAAAGGCTGTGAAGAGCCTTCCTATCTCATCTAGTCCAAAAGCAGAAATATATTATGTTAATGCTACTGATCTTCGATCTGTTACCATCAGACGGTAATGCTCTTTCTTTGGCTGAATGATTTTCGTTACTTGGGTTGAAGAGAATGCGAGAAGACGTGTGTGAAACAGGAAGATGTAACTGCAAGTCTCCATCGTCTGTTTCGGTTAACAATCAGCCAATCAAGCGAGAACTTGATCGTGAAACAGTTATGCAGGGAGACACTGATCAATCAATCAAGTAATATGGCATTTAATAGCCAAGGAAATGCAGCCGATATGCCTAGTAATGTGTAAGAGGCGCACTTTCTCTTTTGCAGGTTGATTTAACGATGGCGGCAATTTCTTCCCGGATTGCTTTCGCTTCGAAAGCCAAACCTCTCGAGATTCCGCAAGGATCAGTGGGCGTTCCTTCAGATGGCTCCTCCTCTTCGGACAACTCTCTTTCCGATGGTGAGTTTCCTTTTCTCTGTCTTCGCAAGGGCCCGTACTTGTACTGTAGTTTCTTCTGGCACAGTTTCTTGATATCGTTGGAAAGGCCTGAGATTCTTCTCGTGACTAGTACCCCATCCAAAAACGGGGTGGCAAAATTATTTTGTACAATAAGGGACAGGGGCAAAGCTATATCCAGATTTTCAATGATGGTGTAGCTTCGCCCTATATATATGATGGTTGTCTCCCCAAAATAAGGGGAAAGAATAATTCACGATTTCCCGAATATGGAAGATTTATTTTGGTCAAACCAGCACTCGGAACAAAACTTTCTCTTTTGGATTATATCACGATTGTAAATAGTAGATAATTTATAAATTTTCGGTTATTTCAGACTTTTGAATTTCCTGCCGATCAACTTCTTGTTAAATGTTGCTGGCTTTTGCAGGGTCCTCATGTGATGACAATGACAAGTACATGCACGTTCCACCTGAAAGATACGCCAATGAATTGGTCCGTTACTGCAAGTTCAACACCGACGAGCGGATGGCAATGATCCTCATCCTTCTTGGACCGGAATATCTTCAAGTACAGTTCTTAATTTACTGTATATATACAGTATTTGGTTGATGGCATATTAACTAGTTTGTTATTTACAGGCAATTGTTGGCAAGTTTAAGGAGGATCCGAACCCTATGCCGCCTGTTACGGAAGCTCAACTGGTTGGAATTCGGTCGAGCGCCTCCAAGGTCTTGGATCGTCACGACAAAAACTGGACATCCGCAATGGTATGCGATCTTGTGGGTCGTTCACCGTGCGTTTATCAACTTGAAAGGCAGGAGCTCCCTTTCTAATTTCAGTTGATGAATGGGTCTGAGGAAGAGAAGTTGGTTGCCGGTCAAGACGTGCCACCTCCTGCCTGGAAGAAGGGTCCGTCCAAACGATTGAAGGAGTTTTATGCCCTGTGCAGGTTAGCTAGAAGAGATCATGCAGCTTGTAGCTTGAGTGCGTTTACATTGTTGTTGTATTGTAGTGAGAATAGCTTCGAACGTGTGGCACTAGTCTTCCTGGTAATGGGACCCGGCTATCTTGATGTAAGTGCTCCTTTTCTTCGTGATGTTGAGGATGCTTATTTTTTTACTTTTTACTGTAGGAAATCTACTATGAAGAGATCAAGGTTTTTGGTATACCCTGCGCTGACAAGGTGTCCGAGGCTGCTGAGAAGGTGCTGGCGATTGCACGAAATAGTATTCTGGACGACGTTAAAGTGAGATACGACAAACTTTGCACAGTAGTAATAGTGCTATATATATTCATGAGGTTCATTCGTAGGTGCTACGTGCAATTGACGCTCCTTATGCCAAATAACCTGGCATCATTTCGGCTCACCTATCTTTAAAGCAATGGATTTGGGAACTGAAGTTTAATTGAGTAGTGTACATGCCTAAGATGTAACTGCAGTTTATTTTCATAGTGATTCTTCCAACTGTGCCTCTGTTTCTTTCAAAACGGCCGTCAGAACTGCGGTTTTTTTACCTTTTGGGCCGTTGGTTGTAAGAATTTTGCGGAAACAAAAGAACAAACTGAGAACACACATAGTACTAATAGTAAAAGAGAAGGCTGCAGTTGTTGAGCATCTACTGCTGCTTCGTCCTGGCTCTGAAACCTAAAAGGCAGCTAAATTTGATTCACATCCTGGTTCATATGTTAAAAGAATTGAATAGCATCGACTTACTTCGGTGTTTCACCTCCGGATGCACATTGACAGGAAACTCTACGTCAGGACGATTAGCCGTCTCGTGGCAGCACCGGTGTGTGATGCGAATTTTGTCGGCACTGAACAAGTTTTCCATTTCCGCCTCAATTTCTAAGGCCAGCTCATCCATTTTGTCCTCATCCTCTTCCGCCATGAATTCCCCCACCAAGATATTTAGTGCAGCGATTATCAATGCCTGCCCCCTCACGTGGTCATTCTCGATTACTTTGGCCCGATGAAGAGCCTTGGGTGAGCCGCGAAGGGTGACGAATTTGTGAAGACGGTCCTCACAGGTCTTTTCCCATGCCCGATTAAGATCAAACAATCGACCGCTGCACTCAATCCAGCCGCTGGAACCTACGAGGCATTCTGCATTGACCGCCACTCGTCTGTTCTGGAAGGTCCTTAAATGGACATTCAACTTGTTCCATTTTGTCTCTTGTATTTCATTCAGTTTGCCCAAGGATATCTTCATTTTCCCCCTGCCGTTATTTCCGTAGCCCTTCAGTTTGTCTCTCTGGAATTCCAGTTCAACCTGAAAAATCATGTTATATACACGGGACTCCACCAACAATCTATAGCATAACCGTACCTGACTCTCGCAGGTCCACTTGTTCGAGTTAAAAGCGAAGAACTCCCGGTCTTCCTCGATTGATTCCATTTTCAATCGGTCCATCTGGCCCTCTGGAACATACCGAATGACCATTAAACTAATAGCACAGTTACTGATGCAGAAGCTAATTGCAAGGTGTAGTATCAAGAGATTTAAATAAAACCTTACTGCAAGTAATCGGACCTTCAACACGAAGACGGCGTCCACATCGGCACTGAACGACGATTTCCGGTACTCTGTACACGTTCTCGTACAGTGCCGTCACAAGATCGGCGTAAGCCAAATTTGGTACGCCGTCCACCAAATGCTCGTCGCCTCCCAAGGGCATCACAGGATAGACCTGCGAATCATAAATTCAATAGCAGTTAGTAGCTCGGAATCTCCAAATGGACAGACCACTGTTCAACGCACTTGCACAGTAGTAACATACATGCATACAGTACATGCAATATACATACAGTGGTATATATAGTAATGTAGTATTTCATATACAGTATGCTAATTATCTATAACGTCATACATGTACTGTACAATGTTGTACTATACCTCATCTGCCAGTGACAGCCCTTCCATGGTGTCAGCAAGGTCGTTGATGGTGTTGGTTTGGGATTTTGCCAAAGGACCATCTAAACAGGTTGAGAATAGAGTAAATAAGAATTAGATTCAGAAATGGGCAGAAAGACAACTACTGTGCACAGCAGGGCCTAAAATAGTGTCTATTAATTGACAAAATGCATACTTTTAAAAAACAAATGTGCATCTTTATTTTCCAAAATTTCGACGATTAAAAAAGTTCAAATCCGAAGAGATTTGCGATCACCCCCTCGATATTAGGGGACTTAATGCCATGGGGGGAGGGGGCGGGTCTTGAACAGAGGGCGACAAATAGAAAGCACTTTTCTACTTTCTGATGCACACACAGAGCTGAAATAACGCGAAACACGTACGGGGAAAGCATCTAATTATCCTAATTACCTATATTCCTAATTTTTAATGATAATAATTCGTAAGAATAACTCGTGAACAGTTGACAAAACTGCAGAAATTAACCCCCGAGGGGCGGGACGCGCCCCGCCCCCGGGGGTTGTAGATTATTAGTAATTTGCTATTTTAGGCCCTGGTGCACAGTACTTCCGACTTTGGCTTTTAAGGTTCTTACCTCTGGCTCCTTCCACGCCAGCGTCGTCGAGTGACTCTTCTCCATCAGGATAGCTTTGCAGCTGCAACATTCTCTCAGCCTCAACAAATCGGCTACGTTTATTCGCGATTTCCTTAGCTTTAGCCATTGAAATAGCCTAAAATGTAAATTGACAAGATATTGATTGCAAATTGATTACATAAGACCAATTTATACTTGCTTACATGCTATGATTAGTAGTAATTTGCGTATAGTTCACAAAACTACTCGTCAAAAATCATGGAATGACCGAAGAAGTTTCCAACACGGTGTAGTGAGTCATTACTTTTTATAGGGAGCGGAAAAAAAAATTGAAAATATATCTGACCCAGGGCGATTTTCAAGGTAGAACGTAAACTGTAAACAATTAACACGAAAAACAGCGCTCAGCCGCTCACTTTCCCTTCTAGGAAAAGACATTGGCTGGTCAGAAAGCAGATCCGTATTCGGTAAACAATCAAAATTTCTGTTCATTCAATCAATTCAACGATACTGAAGACCATCCCGTATCGGTGTTTTTTTCTTATTTTAACCTAGTACTGTAATATGTTTTCTCGGAAAGCATTAATATAATAATTTATAAAAATATTTATTTAAAAGAATAATTTGACACCAACGGAAAATTATGAGATATTACAGGCCTTACGAATTGAAATACTTCAAGATTGGGTAGTATTCACGCGCCAAAACGTACCCTTTTCTCCGTGTTGTCCTTGCCCCGTAGATTCTCCTGATACTCTTTCTCGTTACGTTCTTCCTCCTTCAGTTTAAAGATGATCTTATTCAACTGCCGTACAAGGTCTACTTCGAGCTCTTGCGATGTCGGATTTGGATCCGGGGTCGACGTCGAAGCAACAGAAGTGCGGCCAGAGTCTTTCTTTCTAGAGCTCATGGAGGCCTTGCCCCTCGGCGACATGAGAATCAGTTCTTTATGGAAGCGGAGGAGGTATAATGAGCAATTGTCCAACGGAAAATCCGCAATTCACAAATACGCTAAATTGCGAAATCATAACACAGGAAATGATGATGTTCTTTCACATGTTCAGACACATGTTCGTTCGTTCGTTCGTTCATAGTGCAGAATACAGCGTCACATAGGTGAAGCTCGGAGGATGGAGCGTAGATATAAACTATTTCTCGGATGACCATATCTAATCGTTATTTTCGTTGGGGAAGGGGCCTTCGAGAACCTTCTTGATGAAATCTGAAATTGAAAATTATCGGATTGTACGTAGAGTAATAAGAACGGACGACCATTGTGGCAAAGAGGGAACTAACCTTCATATTTGGTGTTTCCCTCTGTGTCTTCGTTACTGCAGAGCTTGATAATTTCCTCCACCTCGTCCTCCTTCATCTTCTCACCGAGAGATAAAAGAAGATGGCGAAGCTCTGCAGCGATGATTGTACCTAGGAAAGAAAAACGAAATATGTCTTGTATAAAGAGCGGACCGGAACCGAAAGGTAGCGCCATCATGTTCCACTAGTACGGTCTATAATATGTACCGTTGCTCTCCTCGTCAAAGACCAACATGGCCTCCATGAAGTCTGCGTATGTTCCGACGTCCTTGTCCTGTGAACAAACAAATTATCAGGCTAAAATTATAAGCAGTGAGCTCTTTCAGTCGACACTGGGCTGTAAGTAAAAAAATCGGAAGTGACATAGAGCGATCTAGATGTGCTTATAGGGAACTCAGTTTGTTTCTGTAATAAGATATTGAATATTCTCCATTTTTTCGATTGTCGTCGTTGCGTTTCAGCTAACCTCGGAGAGCTGAGCATAGATGGGCAGAAACTCCTCCAGCGTTATCTTCTTCTCACCTGAAAGAGATAGATTGGTAAGAAATGATCAGTAAGGACCAAATGATCAATACGTTGGTTATAGAAATTACATATCAGGCTTTGTCTTGGCATCACATCCGGTCATCCTATTGACGGCCTTGATTGTGGGAGTGAATTTGAGCGACCGGAGAATGTCGGGTGTTTTGAGGGCATCCACCTTGCCGTCCTCGCCGAAGAACATCTCGTACACGCCAAACGCACGCCTCCTTGCACTCTAAAACAAAACACATATTTCAGTTATATTCTCCACGAAGTGCATTTTCTTTTCTTTTCGTTATCCATTTTGTAAAACTTGACCGACGGTCGATTCCAGGCTAGGCCGTTTATGGCGCGCCAAGTGTAAAGCAAATTGCACGAGTACTCATGCAGCATTTTCAACACAAATACAACTGCACGAGCACTCGTGCAGTCAACTAGTACAACTGTGTAGTACGTGGTGGAGCTAAAGTTTTCATTTTTAAATTATTTTCAACTGGTAAAATAAACATAGTATGAAGTTAGTGCGACAAAAACTAAAAAATTAATTGATAATTAAATGTAAATAAAAAATGTATGAGGCAAAGTGTGTATTTCGGCTCACCCTCCACTTGGTCAATAAATCGGCTGACTCATGGGTTACTCTTTGATGGCAGGTGCTTGATTGTTTGATTCGCTGTACTATATCCTAGTATACTATAGCACATCTGAAAATCAAACAATCAAGCAGCCGCCATGAAAGAGAAATTCATGAGTGACCCACCAATTTATCGACCGATTGGAGAATGAGTCGAAATACAGACTTTGCCTCATATTGAGGAAATAGATACGTTACGCCTGTGCTTGACCATATTTGTCTGTCTGTCTGTGGGTCTGTCTGTCTGTGTGTCGGTCTGTGTGTCTGTGTGTCTGTTGTCTATGAACAGGATGTATATTAATGGAACTAATTAAAAACTAAAATATTGAAAAAGTCACACAAAAAAACCGAAAAACCAAACTAAATTAAATACTGTGTCTGTGTTTTTTTTTTCATCTATATCTATGCAAGTGTTGTTTAAGTATATTTAAAAGATATTTTAAATGCCCAAAAGCGGTTTTTGATTATAAATAAAATAACGTTTTATTCAATTTAAAGCCACAAAAATAGAAATCTTTATTTAAAATCAAATTTTTTTTGAAATCATGGAAATTATTTTAAATATTAATATTTTAATTTGAAACCTTATTTTAGGAACTGAGAATGTGTCTTTCATTTTAAATAACGTGATTGTTTTTTTAAATAAACTTCCAGTGGGTATTCGTTGGTGCTCTTGTCTAATCGTCTGTCTCTGTCTATCTCTGTGTCCCGTGATTGCCTGCGCCAATGCCTCTGCCTGTGACTATCTATTTTTTCCGGCCTGTAATGTCAGTGTCTCTGTCTGTCCATTTTTGTTTCGTTTCGTTTTGTTTCCTTTCCTTTCCCTTCGTTTCGATTCGTTTCGTTTCGTTTCGTTAAGACAAATAAACAGACAGATAGGCAAGCAAACAAACAA